>CAOKZL010004509.1:0-26752 GCA_948472985.1 Iguana delicatissima
TTTCCAGGCAAATGCTTTAGTGTGGGTCAAAGATTGGGTGACACTACAGGACGAGAAACTGTTAAACTTGGAGAGTTCCAGGATGCGGATGGGCTGGCATGCCTACATCTGGTACGGGAAAGAAAGGCTTGATAAAGAATTCCTTAACCATTTTATAAGGAAACCTCTTCTACTTAATATGGTGAAAGATTAAGAAAATATTCTATTGAAAAATCCCATTATGGATTTCCCCCCATGAAGCGTTCTATGCAAGATGGAAAAATCCTTATGAAAAATTGATACGGTACAAGGATTTAATCGTGGAAGGGAAAAACCCATGAGCAAGAATTAAAGTCAAGAGAATCATTGGAGGAGGAGGGATTCCGATGTCATTGGTTCCCGTACAGACAATTGAAAGAGAGGTTCCTTATGGATAAAAAGACAGAAGGTATAGAAGCAGAGATGAAAGAGGAAGAATTCGAGAAAATATTTTTTGATTCGAATAAACAAATGGTTTCCAAATTTTATAATATACTTTTAGAAAGAGAATTGGAGCCCGATCAAATAAAGCCAAATATGATTGTGTGGGCACAAAATATTGGACGTGAGATATTGTTAGACCATTGGGAAAGAAGTTGGCGAGATACGATTAACTTCATAGCCGCCCAAAATTTGAAAGAAAATCATTTAAAAATGCTGTATAGATGGCATTTAAACCCAGTCAAATTAAGTAAAATATATAAATTAAAAGAAAACAAATGTTGGAAATGTGGTAGAGATAATGGTACATACTATCATATTTGGTGGACTTGGGAAAAAGCAAAAGTTTTTTGGAAGAAAATACAAGAAATAATGCAAGAAGTGTTAGAAATAAAGATACCTTACACTCCAGAATTATTCTTATTGAATATACTGAATAAAATTGGACTAAGCGATAGAAACAAATATTGGAGAATCATTTTGTATATGGTTACAGCGGCGAGAATCGTCTTTGCAAAAGAATGGAAGAAGGACCAGACCCCGAAGATTGAGGATTGGATAGTTAAAGTGATGGAATATAAAGAAATGGACAATTTAACAATGTTGTTAAGAGGCAAAAACCAGAGTGAGAATGAAGAAGAATGAAACAAAGTAGAGACACTTCAGTTTTTGTTAGAAAATGGCTAGTGGTATTGTTAGGATATTAGATATTGTGATAATGTAAATATGAATAAAATATGAATAAAATAACACAACATAGATAATACAATATAAATATTAAAAGGTGGTGAAGAACAGATTGAGAAGGTCGACGGATTATTGAAGCAAAAATTACAATAAGCTGAATGAACATGATCATTACGGTATTAAATATTTGTGTAAATAGAAATGGGGGTTCCCTCACCTTTGTGGGAGGGAGGTGATATTTGAGAAACGTTAAAAGATCACAGAATGGGAATTAGAGGAGGTTAAGGAAGTCTCAATGAGATACAGGGAGAATTTAAAAGGATGAATATTTCAATTAAGAAATGTGGAATTGATATATGTTCTCTCGTATGTTTGGAAAACTTTATGGTAATTCAATCTTTTTTAAACTGAAGATGTTATGTTAAGAAGGTTTAAATTTCAAGTAATGCTTTGGAAGGATGTAATTTTAAGGATTTGTGTTTAAAAAAAAAAGGAATGCAATGCCAGGATATTTGGACATGGGGGATCACTTAGTAATCTTTTCAGCTATTTTACCAAGATGCACAAAGTAGGACACACATATGTACAGATACATGCACACCCCTGAGGGAGGAGCACAGACTTCTCCTCATCTAAGCAGATTCTTATTACACCTATAACAGGCGTTTATCCAACTAGGTGAGAACTTTCTATTCGATACATTCGGTCCCTCATAACTGCATGGATGGTACGTGGAAATGGAAGGTAACAGCACCCATCACGGGGTCCCACACAGTACTGCCCGTGCTGTAACGCTACCCTCTCTCTTCGTAGGCCTCTTGGTTACTCTTTGTGGTCTGATCATAGTAATGTCCTTCTGCAAAATTCTTCTCCTTCCACAGTCCTCTCCTGGTCTTTATCCAGTCTAGTGCCTGGCACAGTCCTTCTCCTTGAGTCCTCTGGTTTTCAACGTTCCCAAAGGGCAAGAGTGGTGATTCTGGCAATCCTGATAAACCTAAGAGAACCTGTGAAGTTCTTCCTTCAAGTGAGAAGACTTGAGTTAATCAGGAAAGAAAATAACATATGCCCTGAAGTTGGAAAATGTATGGTAAGAATGAATCCTCCATCCATGAAATTCTGAAAGAATCCATGTTGTTTTGCTGTTGCATCCCAAACAGCAAAGTTACCGCCGTAGAGTGTGATAGATGCTTACTTAAAATAGAGAAGGCTTTAAAATTTGTGAATGGAAGGCATAAACAGAAAATGAATTCTGATTAACATCGCTGTCTTGTGCCACGAAGCACTGAGGTCACACAAAGATATCAGCAGGGCATCCCCTCAAACGAGTGCCACCAAGGCCTTTGCTGCAAGTAAGGGAAGGTTGCAGAGATTTAGGAACAGGTTTGGACTTAAAACATCAAAATCAGTGATGAGGTCTGCCAAAGAAGCAGCTGCTGCCACTCTGCAAGGGGGTTTAAGAAGTTTGTTGAGGTGAAAGGCCATCATCCAAAGCAAGTGCTCAACTAAGATGAAACCAGGCTCTTTGGGGGAAAAGTGGGCACTAGAACCTACGTTCATAAAACTGCAAAGGTGACTCCAGGGCATAAAGCACGGAAGGACAGTTTAACTCTGGTCCCATGAAGCCACTGTGCAGGGCATATAAGAAAGCTGGTACAAATCCAAGAACCGATGTGCTGTTAAACACAAAAAGAAACCTTATCTGCCCATCGATTGGGAGCACAATAAGAAAGTGTGGGTGACAGCCACATTCTTTACAGAAAGGCTTCACCCATGCTTCACCCAACAATATAAAAAAAAATTGCAGCATGAAGGCTTGGAATTAAAAGTTTTGTTCACAGCAGACAATGTACTCGACTCTCCTGAATCTGTTTGCTAGGAAAATGAAAATGTTGATGTTGTCTTCTTGCCGCCAATACAATTTTACTGATTCAGCCCCTCAACCTGGGCATCATTCCTTTTGTCAAGGCCATGTACATCCGCCTGGTATCTGACTGCATTCTGTTAGCAACTGAGGCAGAGCCTGATGCAGACATAATACAGAGCTGGAAATCCTTCACTATTGTTGATGCCATAATCTTCATCAAAGCTGCAACGGGGTAATTAAAAGCTGAAACTGCAAATGCCTGCTGAAAAAAACTTGTGGAATGAGGTGATGGATGATTTTCAGGTTGTCCCAGGGAACAATGGAGAAGTTAGGAGAATTATCCGTGCAGCAAGGTGACTTGGTGGAGAAGGATTTCCTGGCCTGTTGGGTGAGGAAGTGGAGGAACATATTGATGGCCATGATGAAGTGTTATCCAGTGAGGGACTGGAAGAACTTGTTAAAATGTCCTCAGAGGAAGAAGAAGAAGAAAGGGAGGCAGAACTTGATGCATTCAAAAGAAAGAGAAAACAATTTTCCATTACAATGCTGTGGGAAAAGGTTCCAGGAGAATAAAAACCCTCAGAGGATCTCCAACCATTGATATTGCCTGCTCCTGAGATAGAGATCCAACCATCGACATCATCCTGGAGCTACAGTCCAGGATCGTCTTCTCATCAGCCTCCTTCTGCTGTTGATCTGCATTCAGAAGCAGCAGCATCGGGACAATACTAGCCTACACTATGACAGTGAGACACTACCGTAAGGCTACAATTGACCTTCTGCATACAAAAACATTTTCGTTTTGGACTACTCGTTAATTTTATCTTTACATGGTTGTACATTGGCGCTGGACTGCAAATAATGGCTACAAAGCATTCCTTCTCTTGGTTACTCAAGTTCTGGCCTTCCTCTTTTACCAAATTATCAGAGGAAGACCCATCTAGTCCTACAAATTCTAAGTGCTCACTCTGGTGAAAAGAAATGCGGTAGCGAGGGATACAGGGCAAAAAATGTGAGAGCAGTACAGGAATAACACCTCGCTGCTCTCAGCGATTTCAGATCTTTGGGGCCCAACGTACCACATCCAAGATTAATAAACGGACCTGCAGGCCTTGTTTCAGAGTTTCTGTCTATACTCTTTCCAAATTGAAGAAAATAGATCCTGAGAGAATGAATATTTTCAAACGATCAGTCAGCAGTGTGACAATAGCAGGAAAAGGGCTGGTGCAATTCTGAGCAAATGTATATTGCCGAGAGCAAGGGAAACAATGCTTGTGAGCAAAGGCTGGACAGAACCTAAGTCCAAAGAAAATATACATGCTGTACCTTTAAATTTTGCACCTGGAAAGACAGTGGATGATGCAGTCACAGGTGATACCTGCTGAGTCATTGGGTTGTGTAACCAAGGCAGGAAGGTTACATCATACATCTAGCAAGGTTTGCTAGAGTTGCATCAGAGATGCCTGTATGTAAGTGGGTGAGTTCTAGCCCACTGAGCCCTCTTGATGTTTGGAGAGAGGCTGGAGGCTATGTCCTGCATGCTGTTGGATGCTGAAAACTCCATTGGAGACTTGTATATACTGTATGTAATGTAACTCAAGAGTAAAAGCCTCCTGTTGGAAGATAACAGTTGCGTGGGAGTATTATTCCTGGCTTTAGGGTTTTGCTGCTAAAGTTAACACTCTGCTGGGACGCTTCAAGCTGTGTGAGTAAACTCTGTTGTATAGTAATTTTTAAACACTTGACTCTGGTGAACTGTCTTTTTGCCAGAGCTCAGTACTGGAGGGAAGTGCTACTGAGGTTTTTATGTAGCTCCCATCATCCGCTATCCCTCTGACAATGCTGCCACTCCATTTTGCTCTGACCAGACCTCACCAGGAGCGCAGTGTCTAGCTCTCGGCTCCCTAGTGGAAGAAGGGCATTGACCAGCTGGAACATGCCCAGAACAGGGCAACCAGGATGGTCAAAGGTGCAGAAACTAAGCCCTATAAGGAAAAATTGATGGAATTCTTTAAGTTTTGTATGCAGTGTGACTGACATGATAATCATACCTAAGCATCTAAAGGTCTGACATGGGAAAGATGGAATGAGCTTGCAATTTGCTGCTCCTGAGATTAGGACGCCAACTAATAGATTCAAATTGCAAGAAGGGAGAGTCCAGGAAAATAGAAAGCACAAGTTCTCAATGGGTAAGAGTTATTCACCAATGGTACGGCTTTGTTTACAAAGTCGTCTATTCTCTGGAGTTGTATATTCTCTCTGCGCTGGAGATTTTCAACCAGAGGTTAGAGGGCAGAGGCAGGATTAGATGGTCCCTGGCTTCTATGATTCTTTTTCATAGTCTCTGATGAGTCCAAAACTCCAACTCGGATGCAAAGTGTTTCCCATCCACCAGGTGTTTTTTTATTATTATTATCTTTTATTAAATATTTCAATTACATTATTAAAAGAGAAACGAGAGCTTAATTATACAACATTTCCCTCTCCCAAATAACCTTTTTACAGTAATCTTCCAGAAAATAAACAATGACATATCATATATATTATCCTAAGCGTTCTTCATAATTAACTTACAATATTTTTCTTAATGTCATACATTTGCCATTAATTCTTAATATCACGTTTCTTAATACTCTTGATATCTTAATAGCTTCTCCTTTACTTCCCTCCTATTTCCCTCCTCCGCTTCTTCAAGAAGTGAGTGCTAATATATATATATATATATAATTCTCTAATACGGGACCATTGTTTTCCCTAAGTTCTTCTATACTTGTTCAGATCTATTTCTCTATACACATAACCTCCTATAAATATCCTCTCATAATTAATTTTCTTCTTCAAGGTTAACTTTTTAAAAATTTCTTTCTATCATACTCTCTCTTCTAACCATGTCAATACTCTATCTATGAATAATTTCCTACTTAATCTATTCATTCTCTTTCTTTTCTCAATTTCTTTCCAGTATTTACAAATCATTATTATTCAGTATCAATAAATAATATTCAACTTTAAACATCAACTTTAAACATTCCAATATTAAATATTCCATAGTTCCTGTTTATCTTACTTTTATAATTACTTTTATAATTCAATCCCCCCAAATAGCATTTCCCCCCCATAACCGTTCCCATAAAGGTATTACCAAATTCTATCTATCTTCACACTGGGTCATGGATCTCTCTGTTGTCCATATTCAAATCCTGTCATATTCTACCATTTCATATAACTTCATTACCCAGTCCTCTATCTTTGGGGGTTCCTTTTGTTTCCACCATTGTGCATAAACTAATCTTGCTGCTGTAATCATGTATAATAGAATCCTTTGTTGTGCTTTATCTAATTTAGGTGTTAGATCCAATATATTTAATAAATACAATTCTGAATTAAGGGGGAAGTTGATTTTAAATATATCTTTAATTATCTTATGTATTTCTTCCCAATACTCTCTAGCTTTTATGCATGTCCACCATGTATGGTAGAACGTGCCTTTAGCTTCGCATTTCCAACATTTCTCATTCTCTCCACAAATCTTTGCTAATCGCACCGGTGTTAAATGCCACCTATAAATCATTTTATAAAGATTTTCTTTTAAACTTGTAGCTTGTAACAATTTCCATGTTCTTGTCCATGACCTAGACCAATTTTCCAATGAAATGGTGTATCCTATATTCCTAGCCCATTTTATCATGCTTTCTTTTACTATCTCTTGTTCCATATCTATCTCCAACAATATCTTATAAATCTTCCCCGCTTTATGCTCCACATCTTTATTAAGTACTCCATCTATTTTATTTTCCTTCATTTCAAATCCATCTTGTTTCCCATCAATCTTAAACCTTTCTTTTAACTGTCTTATTAGTAACCAGTGAGTGTCTAAACCTTTCTCTTTTAATTCCTCTCTCATTTGAATTGTAAGTCTCCCTCCTGATTTTTTATAAGATCTTTATAGGTGAGCCACTTATCTATCATAGGTTTCTCCCTTTTATAAAAAGCTTCATGAGCCGAAACCCAAAGTGGGGTTTTTAAATAGAATTTCTTTTTCTGTTTCATCCATACCCTTAGCAACCCTTTTCTTATAAGATGATTAGTAAAATTTTTATCTATTTTAGCCTTCCCATACCATAAATAAGCGTGCCAGCCGAAATAAATATCTTCTCCCTCTAATTGTAATAATCTTTGATTTCTTAAATTTACACATTCAGATATCCAATCTAAGCAATCCACTTCATAATATAATTTTAAATTTGGTAATCCCCACCCTGCTCTTTCTTTTATATACATTATTTTTTGTTTAATTCTTGGTTTTTTCTTTTCCATAAAAAATTCATCAAATCTTTATTCCAATTCTTAAAAGGCTTATCATTTTTTAAAATCAGTAAATTTTGGAATAAGAAATTCATTTTGGGTAGTATATTCATTTTTACTGCTGCTATTTTGCCTAATATTGATAAGTCTAACTTATCCCATTTCTCTAATTCTATCTTTATCTCTTTCCACTTTTCCCCATGTTATCAAAAAGTTCTCTATTATTCTTTGAGATAACTATTCCTAGATATTTTGCTTTTTTCATTATACTAAAATTGTTTTTTTCCTTTAATTCTTGCTCTTATATCTTTGACATATTTTTAGTTATTATATATGTCTTCTCATTCTTGATTTTAAATCCTGATAATTCTCCATATTGATATAAAACATCATTTACAATACTTACTTCTTGTATTGGGTCCTCTAATGTTATTGCCAAATCATCAGCAAAAGCTCTGATTTTATATGTTTGTTTTCTAATTTTGATCCCATGGATTCGTTTCTCTTCTCGCATTTTTCTATTTAGTACCTCTAATACCATAATAAATAACAAGGGCAATAATGGGCACCCTTGTCTAGTTCCTTTTCTTATAGTTTCTGTTCTCTCTCCATTTATTATTATTTGTGCTTTTTGCTTCTTACATATTGGATCAATCCAATTTATAAAATTGTTTCCTATGTTTATCTTAACCAATATTTCTTTCATAAAAGTCCAGTTAACATTGTCAAATGCCTTTTCCGCATCTAACAAAATTAACGCTAATTTCTTTTCATTGTGTTTATGGAAATACTCTAATATATTTATTACAATTCTGATATTATTTTTAAGTTGTCTCTTAGGAATAAATCCATTCTGATCCTCGTGTATCCACTCTCGTAAAATTTTCTTTAATCTTTCCGCTAATATTGAAACAAAGATTTTATAGTCTATATTTAATAAAGATATTGGTCTATAGTTTTTCATTTCTAAACAGTCTCTCCCCTCTTTGGGTAACAAAGTGATATTTGCTTCTCTGCATGTTTGAGGTATATCTTCTTTTTCCAAGTCTTGAATTAGTTTATATAATGGATCTACTAATTGTTCCATAAATGTTTTGTAATATAGAGCAGTAAAACCATCCAGACCTGGAGCTTTTTGTAATTTTAATCTTTTTATGACTTCTATAATCTCTTCTTTAGTTATTGGCTTATTTACTACACTTCTTTGCATCTCTGTGAACTCCGGTATATCACTTTCTCTTAAATATTGTTTCATTTTATCTAACCTTTCTTAGGTCGCGTCCTCGTCAAAATAAAGTTCTTTAAAGTAGTTTGCAAATGCTCCTTTAATTCTCTCTTGATCAGTTTGTACCTGTTCCCCTACTTTTATTTCTTGAATAGTTCTTTTTTCTCTTTCTTTTTTCAGCTTATACGCTAACCACTTATTTGATTTGTTAGCATTAAAAAATAATTCTGTTTTATAAATTTTATTTTATTTGCTGTTTTCTCTGTTATCTCAATATACAATTGCTTTTGTAATATTTTAATTTCTTTATCTATATACTCATTTTTTGGTTTTTCCTTAAGTTCTTCATCTGATTTTTTAATTTCATTTGTAATTTTCTTTTCTTTTTTCCATTTATCCTTTTTCCAATAAGCCTCTTGTTGAATAAAGAAGCCTCTCATAAATGCTTTCCCCGCCTCCCAAACCAATTTTGGTGATATACCTTTATCTAGATTATCCTTGAAATAATTTTCTAATTCAAATTTGGCTCTGTAATATTTTTTCATTTTTTAATAAATCATCTTTTAATCTCCATATACTTATCTTTTATCTTCCAATGTTAATATTATCGGGTTATGGTCTGAAATACTTCTCGGGCTTATTTCCATCTTCCTTACTTTTGAATTCAATGTCTTAGATGTTAAAAACACATCAGTTCTTGACCAAGAATGGTATTGGGAATAGTATGTATAATCATTAGTATTTTTGTTTAACCTTCTCCATACATCTGTCAGAGAGAGCATATCCATCATCTGGAAAAAAGATTTAGGTAATTTACCTTTCTTTTTATTTCTTTTCACTTTTCCTGCTCTATCATGTTGGGGATTGATCACCCAATTAAAGTCACCCATCATTATTATTTCATGATAATCTAACCCTGAATTTTTTTGTAATAATTTTTTATAAAATTCTCCTTTATTCTCTAATGGCCCATAAATCCCTAACACCAATATTTTATTATTTAATATTTTAACTCTATTCCTAAATACCTATCATTTGAATCATTCAAGACTTCTTCTGCTTTATATTTTTTATTTACATATAATGCTACCGCTCCTTTTTTCTTCTTATTTGCTGTCCTAAATATATCTCCTAGTTTTGGATTAATTAGTAACTTCGAGTATATATTTCTAATATGGGTTTCTTGTAGGCATATGATTCCGCATTTTTGTTTCTCTAATAAATGGGGGGAAAATTCTGTTTGGGTAGATAATTTAGTCCTCTAACATTCCATGAAATTATCGTGATCTGCATTCTATATTTCTAATTTTGACTTTCTTCTTCAGGTGTTAGTTGACTCTACAAGTATTTCCTCTTCTAATTATGGATCTATCTCTTCTTCTCATTCTGAATTGTTATCCTCTCCTGATCGTATCGAATCTTCTGATGCGTTTGTTGTTTCCTCCTTTTTATTTGTTACTTGACCTTTTATTCCCTTTTCTTCTTCAATCTTTTCTTCACTCTTTTCCTTTTCTATCTTTTTTCTCTCTGTTTTCTCCAAATCTTCCTTATTTCTTCTTAGAAATTCTTTAGCTTTCATAACCGAGTCCAATGTGTATTTTCTTTGTTTATACGTTAAGATTATTCCTTAAATCTTCCCCATCTATACGCAATTCCTTTTTTTCAGCACTTGGGTTAAAAAGCTATAATCTTTCCTCTTTTTCAGTATTTGTGAAGGCATGTCTTTGAAAATCTTCAGCTCTACCCCGTCCAAAATTAAGCTATTATAACTTTGCTGAATAATCAGGTCTTTCACCCTCTCTCTTACAAAATTGGTGTTTTTAATGGCTTCATAAGCTACAAACTCTGTGGGAAACATTTCCAACACTTTTAACATTTGTATGGTTGCACCAGATAACCAGAGACGAGCCCACTGTCTGACCCAGAAGGACTTTCCTATGCTCTTCCTTTTCCCAGAGGAGAGCAGGAAGAGATTTCTTCAGGCCCAGGGAGGAAGGGTGGAAATATCTTCTGTACTCAGAAGAAAAAAAATTCAAAGAGTAAGGATGGTAACTTTGACTTCAGACTAGATTGGCTGAAGAAGCAGGGATTGCAATCTAGATTCAAACTCCTGGGCCAGGTTGGATGAACCGGTCCATTTAGATACCTCCCACATTTACACTTATAGGAACTCCACTTCTTTCATAACCCAAAGCAAACTGGAACCAAACTCTAAGAGTGTCAAGTGTTATTATTCCACTTTCAGCATACTGTGGAATTCTGGGATTTGTAGTTTCCTGAAGCCAAAGAGCTCTCTGGCAGAGACTTCTAAATGCCCCAACTCCACACCTGAACTCAGAGGGGAGGGCCCCCCCACACTGCCACATCTGGCCGTGCAGCAATGGCAGGAAGAACATCTGGACTTTTCTTCAAAAATATGGGCCACAGGGAGCTCAGACCTGTTTTTTTTAAAACAGAATCCTTATGCTAAGAGGCTTTTGAGGGGGAGAGTCAACATGGAAACAAGGTCTGTTCTCCCCACATTCCTCACTTGCAAAACCACTTCTGGAGGCACCACATTTGAAGAGCAATAGAGTTCGCAGTGGCTATGAGGGCAGCAAGAGGGGCAGAGAAAGTGAAAAAAGGGGCAGAGGGGCCATGTCCTGCTTATCCCCCACATTGTGTCTCATCTTGGGAGAAGGGCAGGATATCTATTCAATCAATCCATCTGTCTCAGCTTAAGAGACCCCAAGAGGAAGTGCTCTAACCTGTTCTTCGTCTTTCTTGCACTCCCTCTTCCTTGGGAGGAACACTTCTGCCAGAACCACCATCTGGGAACAGCTTTCTGCCCCACATTTCCTGATCCAGCTCCTCATCTCTTGGGGGCAGGATGCTCAGGAACTGCTCCAGGATCACCAGGTCCAGGATCTGAGGTTCGGTCTGTTCCTTTGGCTTCACCCACTGCTCGCAGAGATCACGGAGGTGTCTGCAAATCTCTCAGGGCCCCTGGTCCTCTTGGTAGGAGAATTGCTGGAAGCGCTGACACCGTATGCCTGAGATGACAAGGTCCTCACTCAGGAACTTATGCATGGTTCTTTCCCAGAATTCCCCATGGATCTCATCACTGATGCCACCTTACCCCTCTTCCCGCAGCAGCACCTGTGTCCGGGTGGTTCCTGGTGAGCCTCCACAGGCAAGAAGAACTGATGAAGGAATGGAACCCCCACTGAACTAATGGAACTTGTTCTTAATTTGGAAGTGTCAACAGAGAGAGTTTGCAGATAATGGGGTGTTTAAAGATGGGGCTTCCCCTACCCAAAACCTCTTTTACATAAAATGACCTTGACACTTGATTAAATCAAGGCTTCCCATCAGTTCAATTCGAGGCTTGGCTAAGCTTGAAGCCTACGGTTGGATGAGAGAGGTCATAAAGATCCTTTGGCCCGGACAGAGCGCGAGTATGCTCTACATCAAGGAGCAGCAGGGTCCTCACGAGACCTCTGAGGCTTACGTGGTGTGGAAGCAACTACTCGCGATTCTGGCCAAGAAGGTTCCCCTGACGGCCCCCGGGCACGACTTTGATCACACCAAGTTCAAGTCGATGCTTTATGGATGCTTGAACCACAAGACAAGGTTGACCCTGGGCTTGGTAAACCCAGACACGACCTCCTGGGAAGAATTTGGGAACAACCTCCGCAGGGTTTCAGACCTGTTGCGAGAGGCTGACGCCCTGCGCCCTCCCAAGACACACAAAAAGGAATCTGGGAATTGGGAACCCGTGGCAGAGGTAACTTACTCCAATTACAGTCCCCATCCCCAGCATAGGAAAACTGCCCCAAGTTCTGTTCCTCGAGGGAATTGGAATTCGCGCCCCATTCTCAGACAGGACAGGTAGTGGCAGGGAACAGACTCCCATAGTCAGCCCACAGCCCCCAAACAGCCTTTTGAGTATGGTTCTCCCAGAGAAACGTCTGAGTTTACAAGCCCCCGACCCAGACAGCTCCCTCAGACAGAGCTAAAACTTGGGGAATGTTGCATACAGCTGGTATAGACAGGACCCCCTTAGATGGGAAGCCCACTTCAGAGCTTTTGGATGCTCTGGAGAGGCATTTGTTTGTGAGGGACCACCAGCCAGTCCAGGCCGTCATGAATGGCCCACCTCTGGCTGGCGGTCACTCATCTTTGTATTTGGACTAGGGGTGCCCTCAGTCCCGGGATCTCTCCCAGCGAGTTGCGGCTCGGCTGAAGCCCAACAGATGGGGTAGATCCAAGGTGACTGTAGGCACTGGGACCCATAGAGACAACACTCCTTCCACCCCTCCTGCAGATTCTGGAGCAGCGCCAAAGATGTTGCTCCCAAACTGGTTGAGACAGGGTGAGTCCACTCCCGGCGCTATCTCCTTGCCTGGATATGGCAGGGGGAACCCAACCTAAGCCCCAGAGAATGCAGGCACCCCGAGTGCACTAGAAATAGGCAGATGGCACTTCTTTCTGACTCGGTCCCGAGTGCGAATCCTGCCATCTCAGAGATCGCTGTGCTTTCACAGCACCAAGAAGGATCACACCAGGCTGAGGTTCAGGAGGAAGCCCCCACCGAATCTGACCAGACACAGCAGCTTGCCAGCCAATGTGAGTGTCAGGAAAAGGAGAGCACATTGCCACGCTTCCAAAGCTCTCCCTCATCCCAGCTCTGAGCCCCCGGTTAGAAACCAGCAGTTTTCCCCAGGATTTCCTTGAAACAGTGGCCCGGAGAGTTCTCCCTCTCCATGCCGGCTATCTGGGAAATCTCAAGGGAGACTGGGAATTTAGACAGCAAGAGGCTCCTGTTCAGCCAGAGCCCAGATTAAGAACGGCACTCGCTCTGGCACCCCCCAACTTGATTCCACGTACTCCCCTTTGCTGTAGTCCAGCCTGGGAGATTTCTAAA
The DNA here is from genome assembly GCA_948472985.1 of Iguana delicatissima. Lineage (NCBI taxonomy): Eukaryota > Metazoa > Chordata > Lepidosauria > Squamata > Iguanidae > Iguana > Iguana delicatissima. The sequence continues at coordinate 13,447 of CAOKZL010004509.1, forward strand.
AGGGAGAGTTCCAAAATCAACATGGAGACGGACCTAGCTACTGCCTCCCCCTCTGTAGAATTGTTTTGCTGCCACATCATCCTTCAGGGACCCGGCAACACCTTGACTGTGACTCTGGTGGTCGTACAGCGAGCCCAGGCTAGCTACAGCTCTGTTTTGGTCACCTACATACCGGGTGAGAGAAGTTCTCAGGAGGCACTTGGTTTAGATGCCAACCTCCACTTTAAGAAATGGAAGGGTCAGCCGGTTGATCCTGCATCGGCGGTCATCCCCGAGCCAGAAGATCCCGGTGCCCAATGACCCAATGTGAGCCCTTTAATTTGCCAGACCTCCTTGAGTTGCAAGGGAGTGCCAGCCCTTAATTGGTCCAAGACGCTTGTCTCAATCTACAAGGTGTTTGACAATGGTTGAACGGCCCCCAGTTAGTGGAGCGGAGATGGAGTGGCGACCTCTCTGGGCTCCCGGTTTTTGTAAATAGTTTCGCCTAGTTAGCTAGTAGGTTGTTTTTAGTGTTGTTTGGTTTGTTTTTCCTTTGCTAGATCTTTCTTTTTCACCATTTTGAGTGGGAGACTAGGAGAGTCTCCCGGTTCTGAGGTAGATCGGGCCTACAGAGTCAGCCCTGATACCCTGAGTAGGGCAGGTCCGACCAGGACGCCTGCCATCCCTGACTTGAGGGATGGTCTTGTGCAATGGCATCCTGGGAAGTACGGGCATAGCTGCGAGGGTTTAACAACCCTCTCAGTAGAACCAGGTCTGACTCTGGAGTACTGAGCTACAGCCCAGAATGGCTTCTGCCTTGGAGAGACCTCTCTCCCCTTTCTTTCTGCGTGCTTGGACTGTTAGGGTGAGAACAGTCTTAGCCGCTCCTTAGTCGCAATTCAATTCGGCCATATGTTTCAAAAGTACATGCCCACTCTCCGACGCCCCATAAGGGCTGGAGAACCACACAATTGGCAAGACGTTTGGCCCCGATGCATTGTTTCTCATTTACATATGTTAATAGAACATTTGCATACGTAGGCCCATCCATCCTGGACAATCTCCAGAAGCGTCAACGTCTGCTCTGGCAAATGAGCAAGCATAGTCTGTGCTTGCTTTGGATTGGTTTTTAAGTTCTGTTTTTCAACTGGTATTGGGGACCCTTGCCGCCAGGCGAAAGCCAGAGTATAACCTAGTTCAGCTAAGACCAGAGCTCAATCATGTATTCGTGAAAAGACAGATGCATCGCAGTCTCAGACTGCATCCCAAATTTGCTCATCCATTGGTGAAATACTGGATGAAGCACAATCTGCAGGCCCGAGCTACCCCAGAAGGTACCCTTGCATGGAAGCCCCCTCTACCGAGGTGTGGTCAGACCGTCTTCCACCTTAACGTGACCAAGTTCTGGGACAGTCACCCATGTCTCCTCCATGTTAGCACCTTTTGCCTGGCATCTGTAAAACCTGCTGAGGTTCCCCATTGTTATAAAAATTCACAATCCAAATTCCACTCCCAAGGGGCTTCACGCCATCAATTTGCATTGAATATTTGCATTTGCCATAACCTCTGTCAGTCTTCCCTCCTATCAAAAGCAATAGGTCAATGCTTCCAGACAGCCAAGACATCCCGGATATGGCCGCTGCCCCAGAAGCACCGTGGGGTGTGTGTGTGTGTGTATCCAGCCACATCACAGCTCCAGTAGAGGCGCCCGGCCCGTGTCGACAACATGTTCCTGTTCCTGCAGTTGGGGTGTCCAGCCAGCTGCACCTCCAACGAACCATCCCAAGTCCCGCTTTCCTGTTTTGGACTGTTTCAGTTGCCGCTTTGCAAACCCATTCCTGAGGACTGTTCCTGTTGCTGCTTTACAAACCCGTTCCTGAAAAGAGCTAGCATGCCTGGGCTAGCTCAACCCTGGACTGGAACTATTTTGGTGCCTGCATTATCCAGACCCTGAACTTTCTCTGTTTCCAGAGAGGGGGGTGCAGAGACTTTGCCCGTGCCTCACCTCCCCCGGACTTTGAACTTGTGTTGCCATGTTTACATACCCATTGGATTTCTTTCTGCCCACATCATCATTGGACTGCCCATGTCCTGTTTAATCTTGCCCGCATAACTGCCCATGTTCACTCACTTTTCATTTGGATATTGCACGGTTTTGAACTCTGCCCGCATTCAGTTTGTCTTCATTCTCCGTTTGGATGCTGCCCGCATTCACAGTTTGGAATTGTTGCCGTTTTACATCCGTTTGTGCAGAATGTATTGCTTGCATTTCATCTGCTACTGTGTTTTGTCGCATTTATTTGTATATTACTAGAGTTAGGTTTCTTGTTGCCCACTTTGCATTGAAATTATTGTTAGTTAGGGACTGTTTTATTTAGATAGGAAAGTTGCAATATCCCTTGGTATAATATGCCTCTGAGATCTGTAGACCTCTATTCGGCTTTAAATTCCTTTTGAAATGTTTGATCAGAAAATGAACAATTTGTACCAAATTGCCCATTTTCGGGGGGGGGGGATTGTTACCACGGAAATCTGGTCTGGTCTTTGGTGAACTAAAGATATCATTTTGATATCATAATTTGGCCCTTTTTCCTGCCACCAGCTAAGTGTTTGTGAGGCTTGTTCCACTGAACAAGTGTGACGCTAGGCATGGGTGATAGTTGTAAAGCACCTGATATAGCCAGTTCTGCTTCAGGGGGTAGCCACCTGACACAAACACCTTGATTGCAAGACAAAAAGAACTCTCTCCCTGAGAAAACAGCCTGGCAAGCCAGGCACTTAACTGCCAAGCTAGCCGCATCTACATACCAGCTATACTATTGTCAATTTGGTTCATAATTCAATCATGTAAATCCTGACCTTTCGGAGGCTTTGTCTCCAGACCAAAACTCATTGTTCTCCTGTAAAAGACCAGTCTAGCCTGCGGTCGTTCTTTCCCTATAAAAGATGCCCCGTTCTGAGAGCTCTTTGGAACTCTCACTGGACTTTGCTGAAATCACTTAAACCCTTGCTGAATCACTGAAACCATCCGGAACTCTCGCCGGATCGTCTTGCTGCCGCTTGGCTCAGCAGATTCCCCTCGGTCTCCACGCTGGGTTTCCTTCCTTCTCTCCAATTGGTGTCTCCAGGACTTCGGACAAGTGGCGTATTGCTTATTTTTCCAAACTTTCTTTTTTTCTTTCCTTTCTAGTTAGGTGTGCTTGTGTTTTATTCTTTTGCTTAATAAAAACTGTTAGTATTTTAAACTGCTTGACTCCTCACTGACCTGAACCGGTATACATAGGATAAAAGATCTCACTGCATTGCCCTGCCTCTTGTTAGCCAAGAGAGTGCTCCAGCTAATTTACCCCATCTTTGCTTGTTTTATTTGGTTGTTTGGGTGCCCTGGTTTACAGGGTAACACAGTAACCGACATAATCGAGTACTACGAGAAGCATAACGAAAAGAAGCTTGCGATGATATTCGTAGATGCCGAAAAGGCTTTCGATACACTTAAATGGCCTTTTTTAAAGGCTGTATTATGGAAAATGGAAGTCGGGGTGAAATTCATTACTTGGATAGAGACAATTTATCAACAGCAAACAACACAATTAATCATCAATGGAGGAAAAAAAGGTAATTACTGTCTCAAAAGGTATGAGACAAGGATGTCAACTCTCTCCACTTCTTTTTATAATACCAATGGAAATATTAAATAATGTAATACGTAACGATCAAGGGGTGAAAGGCTTACAATTGAAAAAACACCAATTCAAATTAAAAGCCTTTGCTGATGATCTTGTATTGTTCTTAGACGAACCTTTAAACAGTATCAACCGAATTACGGCATTAATGAATGAATTCGGCGAATTATCTGGATCTAAGGCAAATAAAGAAAAAAACGCAGTTCTGACAAAGAATATTTCTAAAATAGAAGAAGAAAAATTAACTGAGATAACCGGTTTTAAATCATTTAAGAAAATCCGACATTTAGGAATTTGGATCTCCAAACAAAACAATGAACTATACGAAAACAATTATGGAAAAAAGTGGAAAGAAATCAAGAAAGACTTAGAAGATTGGACAAAGCAGAAACTTTCATTTATGGGAAGATTGGCTGCCATTAAAATGAGCGTGCTACCAAAGATGATATTTTTATTTCAAAATTTACCTATTGCAACTAATAAAAAACCATTTATGCAGTGGCAAAAAGATCTAATTAAATTCATCTGGGAAGTGAAGAAACCACGAATTAGTTAGAAAACTTTGATGGACTTAACATCTAGAGGAGGTGGAGGAGCCCCAGACTTTCATACATATTACAAAGCAGCTGCAATGTCCTGGATAGCAGATTGGATCAACCTGAATAATGAATGATTATTAACGTTAGAAGGCTCAGACGTTAGAATGGGATGGCATGTTTATTTATGTTATGATAAAGCCAAGATAAATAAAGACTTTTCACATCATTACATCAGAAAATCTCTCCTGTCAGTTTGGAATAATTATAAGAGATTACTCATTAATCGGATTCCTGGTTGGGTTTCCCCGCAAGAAGTGTTTTATGGAAGAGGGAAGACTACAAATAATTGGCTTAGATACGAAGATATAATTACTGAACATACAAGTGGAACCGTAAAAATCAAGGAAAGATCTGAATTGGAAGATGAGGGGATTGAAATAAATTGGTTCCCTTACCGACAGCTGAAGGAGAGATTTAATATCGACCAGAAACTGTATGGCTTTTATTTGAAAGATGAGCATGAAATAATAAAAATTATAAGAGAGAAAGCACCAACAATAATTGCTAAGCTATAGAAGACATTATTACTCTGCAAGAGAGAAGATGAGACTGTTAAAATGGTAATGGTTAAATGGGCCCAGAATTTTGGTCATATTGTGGAGCTTGAATATTGGCAAGAAAGTTGGAAGTTAACTTATAAATTCACAGCTGCTCAAAACCTTAAGGAAAATTATTTGAAGAGTTTCCACAGATGGTACATGACTCCTTCTAAGCTTCAAAAGATCTATAAGGTGGGATCAGGCAAATGCTGGAAATGTCAAACTGACATAGGTACGACATACCATATTTGGTGGACGTGCGATGAAGCAAGAAAATACTAGAATGATATACACAAAAAAATAGAAGAAATTCTTCAAATTCAATTTGTGAAGACACCTGAAACTTACTTATTGAATATGCTACATATGATAGACCCAATTAGTAAGAAGAAATACGCTAGGGTACTGTTCTATATGATAACTTTAGCAAGGGTTGAATATGCCAAACTGTGGAAAAAGCAAGAAACACCGGATATTGAGGGTTCGATTCACAAATTGCAAGAAATTAAGCTATCAGATAATTTGACACAAAGACTAAGGGGACAGACAGAAGAAAAAATAGAGAGAGAGAGGGCCCTGGAACGCGTTTCTCCAAAAATGGAGAAACACTTGATATAAGGGGATATAAGGGGATAGTTCTAAGTACTGTAAAATGTAATAATAATGTTGGATTGAAAAGAGACAGATAGGAATGAAGCCACTATAAATAGTAGAAGCTATCATGATCACGTGAAGTAATAAACAAATATATATATACATACATACATATATATATATATAATCTGTTATGTTGCATTTGTACTTTATGTATAAAGTAAAGTAAAGTAATAGTGAAGTTTATAAAGTTGAAGTATTAATATTACGTTAGATAAATGATCTAATCAAATTTAATCTGTGAGTAATGTGGGAAAAATATCTAAGAAATAGGGGACAGATAAAAGTGCAAGAATAATTATTTGCTCTGTAGTAGGTTACATGGAAGGGAAACGTACATATTGGACACGATTTCAGAATGTACACATAATTTTTCTTTTTATGTGCTTATTTTTATTTTGTTGAAACATTAATAAAAATATATATAAAAAAAGAAAAGAGAGAACAATACATATTAAAATAAAAAATGAAAACAAAACTTCTGTCTTGGAACGTTAAAGGAATCAACTGCCCTTGTAAAGGGAAGAAAATATTTCATTATTTAGAGAAACAAAATTTAGATATTATTTGTCTACGAGAAACACACATAAGATCCAAATATCAAATATATGAAAAATCCAAAACCAGTCAAGATTTTTCAGCAACAATGCAGAAAAAGAAAAGAGGAGTCACAATATACATTACCAACAGATATGAGGGAAAAAAGATTTTCAACAATCCCAATGGGAGATAGTTAGGGGTGCCCTGGTGGCGCAGTGGTTAAATGCCAGTACTGCAACCACAAGGTTGTGAGTTCGATCCTGCCAGGCTCCAAGGTTGACTCAGCCTTCCATCCTTTCGCAGGTCGATAAAATGAGTACCCAGCTTGTTGGGGGCAATTAGCTAAAATACATTGTAAACCGCTTAGATAACACTAGTTGATAGGCGGTATAGAAATAAATGCTATTGCTATTGCTATTGGAAGTCAAAATACTGGAAACAAAATGGTTACTTGTGGGAATATATGGTCCTGTATAAAATCAAAGTCAATTTTATGAACAAGTTTGGCAGATGATTTTAGACTATGATTACAATGATTTAGTATTTTTGGGTGACTGGAACTGGGTAATAACTTAGGATATAGATAGGACAGAAGAATTTAAGACCCTTTGTGTATTGGGGGTTTACACGCCTTGGGGTCTCCTGGGGCAACGTGACAGGGGATTTTACTGGCCTGACTTGTTTTTTAGTCATTCAACTGTGCCTGCTTACATGCTCATTCAGGGGACCTCTCAGACAAACAGAATCATATTTTAATATTCCATTGTAGACCCCAGGATAGAGTTTGTCCCACAGAGGGGGATTTTTACTCCGTGGTACAAACCCTGTCCCATGGCACAAAGGGTACTCAGCCCCTGAGAAGCCGACTTGAGGAGATTAGCATGTTTGCCCCAGGTCGAGCAAATATTCTATCAGGCGAGGATCAGAAGTCACACCACAAAACACAGCCGAAGGTCCTGAGACTTTGGCAACACTTTGTAATCCCATCACACAAAGGAAATTACCATGGTGGAGCTTCGTTATCGTTCTAAACCCCATTGTTCTCCCCGGGAAAGGATTAGTCCTCCAGGTACTTTTTCCCCTACAAATAGTCCCAGTTTTTGAGCAGTTCTTTGGATCACACCCAGTCATCCCAGCAGACTGTTTCTCCGTCCTCTGAGTGATCCCCTCAGCCCTCTCTGTGCTGGGCCCCACTTCTCCGCTGCCTTCTCGGACCCAGGACTTCAGGACAAGGTGCAGTATTACCCCAACTATACCCCTTCAACACCCCCCTGTCCAATTTCTTTTGTTTCTTAATAGCTCTTGGGTGTGTGTGTGTTTGTGTGTGATTGCATTGGTGCATGAAACTTGCATTCAATAAAATCATTTATTAGACATCTTTGTTTGGTTTTTGGCTTGGCCTGACCCCGTAAAAACCAGGTAAAAAGACCCCGCTAGGTTACCCTGCCTCTCGCATTGCTATTGCTTGTGCTCTGGCTAGTTTCCATTCCTCATTGCGTGGAGCACATTGAGATGTCCCCCGAGGGACCCCAGAAATCAGGGTAACAGATTGGTGGAGAATGTGGGAAATCCCTGCATCCCTAATTTGAGTGGAAGTCACAACCCACTCAGATTAGAGCGGTGTTGACGTAGGGAATGGCCAACCAAACTCCTGGAGTGGTAGAACACTAGTGCTTGTGAATCTGTACGTCTAAGCCTAGGAGCTGCTCTATCGGGGTGGGAATCTCTCCCCCTTTCTATCTTGATCCGTGTATGGCAGCCGACCCCATCTTAAGGATGGAATACAAGAGGTGTAGACGTGACTGTCCTGGGAATCACATCCCTAACTTGGGATTATCGTAGGCTGGAAACCTGAGCGCTAGGTGCTAGGTCAGCGATAGCTCACACACACGATAGTGTAGGCACATGCTAAAAAAGGGGCATCCCCCAAAGCAACATGGGTGCATCCCGTTCAGCAGGATCGTGGGTGAAACCCGGACGGCAATAAAACTTAGGTGTGACCTAGATCAGGGTTTAAAAGATTTTCCCAAGGTAGAGGAAGGTATCCTTCACCCAAAAAACTAGTTAAGGGATGATTCAGTTTGGTTCCTCTCCCTCTTCCCCTGCTGCTTGGCCAGGTGGCTCTGTAAGTTCCATTGTGTTCCCCCTTCTTTGCTAGGCGGAGTCTAGGTGGAGGTTTTCCCCCAGGATCAGGGCAAGCCTCCCTGTCCCTGAATCATATCCTTGTGGAAGGTCAGGCTTAGATCAGCAAAAGAGACCTTTTAGGTGGACTGTAGTTAGGTTTCTAACCTCTTTCCTGAAGCAATTTCCGTAGAGTTCATCTCCCTTGCATTCTCCCAGGGGTCTTGGTGATCCTTCCCGTCCCTACAGCCCTGGTCCCGTTTGAGTGTGTTAGTGAGAGTATAGAGAGTAGAATGGAGGTGGAAAAATCTCCTGCAGGAGGAGAAAGTTACAGGAAATTTGGAACATTGGGTCATCCATAAAAGGAAATGTCCCTGGAAGCTTACAGACTTCCGATCCCTTCACCACCTTAAGGGAAGCTTACTCAAAAGCAAGAACAGACCCTTTTTCGATCTTCCAAGGGTGGCTTGGCAGTGTGGGGACTTTGGCTCACTGCAAGGGATGCTTCAAGTGCCCTGTAGCAGCTCAAGCCGAGACTGAGGTAGCGCAAGCGGACGAATTAACCTTCGCATCCGTCGCACAAGCCACATTCCAGAAGCTTAGTAAAATGACTATCCAAGCCCAGACTTGGAAGGAACGGGCCGAATCCCTAGACGAAGAGGTGGCCCAATCTAAAACGGCTGCCAAGTTCATGGTAAAAAAATTCAAGGCGCAGCAGGAAGCATTTAGTCACACGGCTTGCCACCAAAGGGTAGAGGAGTTAGAAAAAGAGCTGCACACTAGGCAAGCAGTGATTTCAGCAGTTTGCCCGGAATTCCTCCCTTCCCTTCCCATTGCTGCCATCAGAGAGCTGCTGCCTGAAGACACAGTAGCTATGCCCCCACATAATCCAGACTGGGTTGAGGATAGCACTCCCGTTCACCCAGTCGAGATCCGATCTATGACTAAGAAAAAGGTAGGCCCTCCTAAAGATGGAGAAGAGATGAAAGAGACCCAGGAGATAGAGACTAGAATCCCCTGGAAAGCTACGGAGGCTAAAGTGATCGCTGATCAGTTTGGCCCCCTCAATAAACAAACAGGGATCATGTGGCTTAATGCAGCGATCCACTCCCACCCCACAGCCAACAGCCGAGATCTGACCCAGATAGCCTGGCTGTGCATGTCCCCTTCTGAGCTCCCTACTCTAGAGTTAGAAGTGGCAGCCCAAAGGTTAGTGAGGCTGAAAGGTCATGACTACATGAGGGAGATCATTAGGATCTTATGGCCCAGACAGAGTGCAACAGTCCTGTACGTAATGGAACAACAGGGGCCCAAAGAAAATCCCGAAGCCTACATGGCCAGAAAACAGCTTCTGGTCATATTGTCAGAAAAGGTCTCAGTAGGGCGGGGAGGTTGGAATTTCAACAATGTAGAATTCAAGACGCTCCTTTATGGAGGCTTAAACCACGAGACCAAAATGGCCCTGGGTCTCATAAACCACGAGACAACACCATGGCAAGATTTTAATGGCAATATTCGAAGAGTCACTGACTTACTCCGCGAGGCTGGAGCCTTGAAAACCCCCCAAAAGACAAACAAGAAAGAGGCTGGGAATTGGGAACCCATACAGGAGGTGACGTACTCCAACTATGGACCCAACTCCCAGCATAGGAAGTCAACCCCGGCTTCAGTCCCCAAGGGGAACTGGAATTCTCATTTCTCTCCAAAACAGGGCTACAAAGGAAAGCAGGAACCCTGGCAAGCTAGAGATTCCCGAGGTCCACCTGGCAAAGCAGGGAAACCCGAGCCTCAGCCCCAGGCTCCCAAGCCTGCCCCAGACAATAATACTCCTCGAGAGTCATCCGGAGGATATGATCCAACAACCCAGACATATTCACGAGACAGTAAACATTTGGGGTGCCCTGAGGAAGCTGGGGTTAGACATAAGTCAATTTGACAAAAAACCCACCTTAGAGCTCATTGACGCTCTAGAGAAGCACCTCCAGCCAGGAAGTAATCAGCTGGTCAGTAGGCAGGGCACTATCTTAATTTGGAGCTGCTGGAATAGGGGGCCCCTCGGTCACATGATCTCCTTAAAAATGTTGTGGTTCAGTTGACGTCAGACAAATAGGGGAGATTTTGGGTGAAGGCAGGCATCGGCACTGATAGGGAAAAGACCCCTGCCATGCTACTCATAGACCCCAGGGCAGCACTAAATGTGCTGCATGCTAAACTAGTAAGGCATGGTAAGCCCACCTCAGACACCATCTGATTGACCAGATACGGTGGGGGGGAGCACACCAAGCTAAGATTTGGACAGACATTCCCCTGACCATAAACACATTCCAGTTCAAATTGTGGTCTTGTGAGAATCAGGGAGAGGATGAAGGCCTTTTGGGCATCGGCTTCCTCTGAGGAAACAAGCTCACGGTGGACTATCCGAATGGGTTTTTATGGAAATTAGATCAAGGCCCCCTTGAAATCTCAGTGGTGCACCGCTGCACTGCCATCAAGGCTCCCGCCCCTGTGCAGAGCCCGACGATCCATGGGTACAAGCTTTCCCTGAAGTATGGATAAAAGATAAAATAGAGTGTGGGAAGGTAAAAGGTGCTTGTACTCTGAGGGCAAAGATCCACCACCCCAGAAGCAGTACAAATACCCAGCAGAGGCAGAAGAAAGTATAGGGAAGACCACTGAGGGGCTTGTCAAATGGGATGTAGTCACCCCAATGCAGTCCATCTGCAATGTGCCCTTATGGCCCGTTCTGAAGGCAGATGGAAAGACCAGGAGAATGACGGTGGACTTCCAAACCCTAAACGCTGTCACTCACCCGGTAGCCCCGGTTGAAGCTATATACAATGAAATCTTGTCCACCATCACTGCTGGTGCAAAGTATTACAGCGTATTGGATCTGGCTAATGCCTTCCACTCCATACCACTCCGTGAAGCTTACTGATATAAATTTGCCCTCACGTTTAGGAGGCAATAGTACGTCTTCAAAACAACACCCCAAGGTTTCCATTTGAGTCCTAGCATTTGCCATGCATGTGTGGTCAAGATGTGGAATAAAATGCAGCCAGCTTCACGATCCCATGTCTTGTCCTATGTGGACAACATTCTGGTACATTCGGATTCAGAGGAAAAGACTAGGGACATCACCCACGAGGTTTTAGGAATCATAGAAGACACTGGGTTCAAAGCCAATTGGGAAAAAGCTCAGTTGGTCACCACAGAAGTCAAATACCTAGGGCTTTGTCTCAGAACTAAGGGTTGTACTCCCAATGCCCAGCGAGTAAAGGTGATTACTAAGCTACCGGCCCCTACTGATGCACACTTCCTTCGTTCACTCCCGGGCATGTTCAACTTTTCACGAGACTTCATCGAGTCTTTTGCCACCAAGGGTAAAAAGACCCCACTAGATTACCCTGCTTCTCACATTGCTATTGCTTGTGCTCTGGCTAGTTTCCATTCCCCATTGCGTGGAGCACATTGAGGTGTCCCCCAAGGGACCCCAGAAATCAGGTAACAGGGAGAGATACTAGAATAATACTTTAAAATATGTGAAACCAATATCTTTAAGAGAGAATTATTTTATCTCTCTCCTAATCAAATTGCTAAAATGACAAATAATAACCAGGTCAAATGTTGGAGATCTGATGAAAAAAGGTCCTTCTTCCACATGTGGTGGAGATGCAAACACATAAAGAAATTTTGGAATAATATTCATGATTCAATCACAATGGTTTTACGAATTAAATATCCAATTCAACCACAATTTTATTTACTAAATGTGATTGAAAATATACCACAAATTAAGAATGCAGGTAAACATGTAAACATTTTTTTACTCTATATGATAACAGCAGCTCATTTTGTAGCAGGAACACAGAGGCAGTGAGACCACGAAGATAAGGAAAAAGAGTTTATTAAAAGAAACGGCCCAGCTGCTTAGCTGGAATTGCTTCCAGAAAGGGCTAAGAGCCTCGAACACAGTTAACAGAATGATTTTATAGCATTTCTGACACACAAAGACATTTCCCCTTGCCCCTCCTTCTCTGGGGTTTTGCTATATATTTCACTTCTCCTTATATTCCCAGTTGTTTACAGTTCAGGAAGTGGGTTACAGAGCATCAGCGTTCGAGCGCACCATGACCCCATTCCTACATTTAAGGCAAGAAATTCTGCTAACCTTCAACGCTATCTTGCTAGCACAGCACTCTGCAAGAGAAACATACTTTGGCATATATACTTTGAGACTTCTATGAATATATGCAAAAGGTCTTAAGGCTATGTAGATCTACCCTCTTCCAGAGACCCCTTCAATTTAACAGTTGCCCAGTACTGGAAATCCACTAGTATGCCAGATATAGGGGATTGGTTGTTTAAATTATACGATCTGGCCGAATTAGATAAATTGACAATGATGTTATCAAATGAAAAAGATAAAACAATTTTGTGATATATGGAAGATAGCAGCCCCCTTATCAGAGAAGAAATGGGAGAATTTAGCTGCAGTGGCAATTTTAAGATGTTCAGTCTTTTGGATAGGATAAAATGTTAAGATTTCCCCCAATCTTTATTGGAAAGTAATATTATAAGAAACTTTGGATTTATGTCTAGGTATTTTTGATGTGTAATATTCTCATGTGAGATGTATGAATTATTATGTACTATATATTAATATAGCTAGTTATAGGGTACAAATAAGGTAAAATCCTAAGGATGAAAGTAGAGAATTAAGTTACAGTATGACTTAGATATTAGGCAGAAGCTACATAAGGAAGCACCCATAACTTTTGGGAGTAAGCAGTTGATGGAAAATTAAGTTAAGGACAGGATATATATTTTATATTTTCCATTATTTTTGTTACATTGGATTTATGTTGTATTGCAATATGTTAAGTTTTCAAATATAGTCCTTTTTTTTTTTAGATTTTAACCAATATGATTTAATAAAAATGTTCAAAGGAAAGAAGTCTCTCAGCTGGCTTGGTACCTTTTTCCCTCCCAGCTTCCTTAGCAAGCAATACATATTCAAGCAGTCCCAAGCGAGCCTCTGTAGGCAAGAAGAACTGATCAGAGCAGAACCCCCACTGAATTAATGGAACTTGTTCTTACTTTGGAAGTCTCAAAAAGCAAATCGTCAGACACAAGAGTCAAAAGGTGGAGGCTTTCTGTACTATAAATCCCATGGTCTTTATCCTCCTCCGCA
>CAOKZL010004510.1:0-26492 GCA_948472985.1 Iguana delicatissima
GTGGCGATCGCGGCCGGCCCTTGAGCAGTACTGATGACGCTTCACGTTCTGGCTGGTGGCAAAGAGGTCAATCGTCAGCTTGCCCCATTGATCCCAAACCATCTGGAAAGCCTCACTGGAGAGGGACCACTCATGGTGGCATGAGGTGTCCCTGCTGAGGGCGTCCGCTGTGGTGTTCTCCTGCCTGGCCAGGTGAACCACCACCGCATGGATCCGAAGCAAGACGCACCAATCCCAGAGGTTGAGGGCGATGTTGAGGAGGGTGGTTGAATGAGTCCCTCCTTACCTGTTGACGTAGCAGACCTCCGTCATGTTGTCTGTTAGGATCAACACTGTGCAGCCTGTGACGAGGTGTCAAAATGCCCGTAGAGCTTTTGAGATGGCAAGGAGCTAGAGGACGTTGATGTGGAGAACGGTCTCGTGACCAATCCACCGGCCGCGGACTCTGAGATCACCGCAGTGTGCTCCCCACCCATAGAGGGATGCATCTGTCATTACCGTGACTTTTGGGTTGTGCTCCTGGAACTGCATGCCTGACAGGATGTGACTGTAAGACAGCCACCATAGCAGGGACTGGCACACCTGTAGAGGTAGCTGGTAGTGGCGTGCCTGGTCGTCGAAGAGTGGATCGAAGACCTGAACAAACCAGTGCTGAAGCGGTCGTGCGCGAAGCCTGGAGAGGTAAGTCACAGCGGTCGTTGAGGTCATGTACCCGAGAAGTTGTTGGACTCTCCTCACTGTTACCGTCGGGGCACGGAAGATGGTAGATGCTGTCCAACGAAGCGTCCGCGCCCGGTCCATCGGTAGGTACGACCTTGCCGATACCGCGTCCAGGGTCACTCTGATGAAGTCGAGAACCTTCGTGGGCTCGAGATAGGACTTCTTGGGGTTGACCCGGAGTCCGAGACGGGTGAGAAGAGTAAGTGTCCGATGTATGTCCCTGTAGAGTTTCTGTTTGCAGGATGCCACCAAGAGCCAATCATCGAGGTAGGGGTAAATCGAGACACCCTGAGTCCGCAGGGATGACACCACGGGGGCCATGCACTTAGTAAAGACCCTGGGCGCGGTTGAGAGTCCGAACAGCAGCACCCTGTATTGGTAACAGGTGCCGTCGACCGCAAACCGCAGGTATTGTCTGTGCCGCGGACGAATGGGCATGTGGAAGTAAGCATCTCAAAGATCAATGGAGGTGAACCAGTCCCCTCGTCGAAGGAAAGGCAAAATCAAGGGTAGCGTGACCATCTTGAACCTCTTGGGGCGGATGTAGTCGTTCACCCCTCTGAGGTCCAGGATAGGCCGCAGGGTTCTGTCCATCTTCAGTATGGTGATGTACCTTGAGAAGAAGCCGGTAGTCTTGGCTGAGGACTGAAGTGCCTCGATTGCTCCCTTTTATAGAAGGAATTTGATCTCTTCCAGCAGTGCCGAGCTGGCTGGGGTGGAGTAGTAGACTCCTCGCAGTGGAATATCTTGAAACTCTATGGCATAGCCAAGACGGATGATGGTAAGTACCCAAGAGTCCATAGTGACTTTCCGCCACTTGGTAAGGTGTCTGGCCAAGACCGGCTGATCTTCTAGGAATGCTGGGAGGGTGAAGGTTGGTATCAGTGGCAACCTGCACAACACATCAAAACCAGGACTTTGTCCCAGACGAAGACTTCTTGGAAGAGGAAGGTGGGCATTTTTGAAGAGGTCTCCATGTGGTAGATGAAGTGAACGGCCGGGACACAGTCAATCGTGGGGACCCGTGGTTGGTATGTGGAGGAGGAGGAGGACCTATGCCACAATGGCTGGGAACCAAAGCTACGGCGAGAGTGGGGCAGTTGGTTAATGCCCATCTTCTTGGCCGTTAGTCGGGCCTTGACAAGGTGGCCCATAGCTTCATCCGTTGAGGTACGGAACAGTCTCTGGTTGTCAAAGGGGAGGTCCTCGATCCTCTTGCAGCTGTCCTCCTGTAGCCCCGACAAACGCAGTCACGTGTGTCGTCGAAGGGCAACTGCGCCCACCATCCCCCTTGAGGTAGCCTCCATGTCATGCCTCGAGGATGCGATCTGTTGATATGAGACCGCCACAGTCTCATTGAAAAGCTGTGTGGCAGTTGCATGGGAGTCCTCCGGTAGATTTGTGAGGAGCGGGGCGAATCGGTCCAGGAGGTTACGATGGTACGCTGCAAGACAGACCATCGTGTTCAGAGTTCTGGCCATGAGAGAGGAGGCAGAGTATAACCGTCTACCAAAGGTGTTGAGCTTGCAGCCTTCACAGTCCGGCGGGGTCGTGTGTGCTCTGTTACCACCCTTGGTCTGAGCAGATTCTGCTACAATGGAGTTCAGGACCAGATGACTGAAGAGGAACTCCGCATCCTCCCTCTGGGTTTTGTAGAGGTGCTTAAGCTGGTGTGGAATCGGCTGAGCTGAGGCTGGCTTTGCCCATGGCTGTTTCAGGGCGTCCAATAATGTCAGCAGAAAAGGCAGCAGCACAATGGATGGCGGGAGTGTCTCCAGGTACTGGAAGACAGGATCGTGTGCCGCTGGAGCCGGTTCTGCAACCTTCAGGCCGAAGGCCGTGACCATCCATAGAAGGATCGCGGAGAACTGCCGAACTCTGGTCCCGGTTCCCCGAAAGGCAATGGAGGCGACTTGTGGGAAGACGGAGTCGAGTCCTCAGAGTCAGAGTCGGACTCATACAACTCTGAAGAAGGGGTCGAAGATCTCTCCACTGACTTCTCTGCAGATGGTTTGCAGGAGGGGAGAGCCAAGGTCACCGTTGGAGCAGTAGACATCACCAGTACCGCGGACAATGTCGTGGCCAGGATCGGTGTGACTTCAACGGGTACCACCGAGGGCCGAAGGTGGTGAACAGCCTGTGCCGTCGACGTCGTCGCCCACATCGCTTGCGCTAAGGTGTTTTGAGGCACAGCATGCGTCGCAGTCAATGTTGTCCTCGGGGGAGGCGACACTGCCCTGTAGCGGGGTGAGGGCTCCCTAGACCTCCGATGGTGCGGCGAGATCGATCGGTGAGAGGGTGATCAGCTTGGCAACCTCTCATAGCGGGAGCGGTAGGCTTCCCGGGAGGGCGAGTAGGATCGGTGCCGTGGTGACCAGTACCGTACGTCCAGGTGGTACCTATCCCTGTACGACGGGGAGTATGAATAGTAGGACCCCAGCTGCTCGCACCAGAGATGCTCCTGGCCATACCTACCATGGTAGGAGGTGGAGGTATATACTGAGTCCCCAGAGTGGACTCTCTCAAGGTAAATCTCCCTGTGGCGGGGAAATGGAGGCCTGGCTCTCTGCTCGGGAGAGCAGGACTCGCTCCATCTAGAGGCTGGCCGGTGACTGGGCAAAGGCCGATGTCGGGCCACAACCTTCTCCCGGCGGTCGACCGATGTACGGTGACTCGGCGGAATAACCGCAGCCGTTAACTCGGACGGTTCCAAAGGCAGGACCTCCACGGCCTGCTCCTTGTCCGACACCTCGAGGACCTCTTGGTGGTCCGAGTGCTCTTCTGGATCCTCAGTTAGCTGGGTAGGTGGAGGCGTCGGGAGGCGAGGCTCCTTTGAAGAGGAGCACCTCTTTTCCTTCCTTCTCTTCTTTTTTTCCTTCTCCTTTCCGACATCCTGGGTAGGAGGATGCTTCCTTTGGGCCAGTGTCAAGGGCTTGGAGAAGGCCGAGGCCTGTGAGCCCGCAGGTTCCTCGCGAGTCAGAAGAGCCGATAGCTTCAGAATCCTCGGAAGCTTCGACGTTGGTACCGAGCCCAGTACCGACCAAGTGGATGGAGCGGCAGCCACCGACACCGTCGATGGAATGGTCGCTGGACGAGTCGATTTCTCCGCCATCACCACGCTAGTCACAGGCAGTTCCTGCGCTCGCAGGACTCTTCCCAACAATGAGACTTGAGTCTCGCCGAGCGGTTGCGGAGGGTTGAGTGAGTTGTGGAGGTTGAGTGAGTGAACTGCCGACAAACAGGGCAGGCCTGAACATTATGGGCCTTGCCCAAACAGAAAAATCACTCATGGTGCCCATCTGATAAAGCAACCTTCCATCCGCAAGAGACGCAGCTCTTAAAAAGCGCTGACATAGACTAAAGAAAGGGGGTAAAAGGGGGTTCAAATACCAGAAACCAGTCCGAAGTCCAAAATCGTAAACCAAATCTGTAATCCAAGTCAAAAACGAGAAGAAAAAAACGTCAAGAAGCACAAGCCACTAAGAGAACCTTCTGTTCGCTACAGCGGACAAGAAAGAACTGAGAAGTGACTGTTGCTTGGTGGGCTGAGCATGCGCAGTACCAGCATGGGGGAGGGGTTCCCGCCAAGCTACTAAGCTTGAGAATTTTCCGAACGCTACCGCGCAGGCGCGAAAGCTCCTAATGTATGAGGCACAGAGACCACGAAGAAGAACATTTATTGTTTATGAGTAAGTTGGAGTCAGAGAACAGAAAAAACAGAGTCTGAGGCCCTTTCTAACTATATCTCATTAACGCATTCTCCCATGACAATCCCACATTGCCCTTCCTGCGATAGTAGCAGGTCAGAAATGCTGTCTTCTGCACCTTTCTGTCTTAAGTGGATGTGTAGTATTATAGCCACTGATGTTCCTTCTTCACTACAGTGTCCTTGGCTACTCCCTTTCCCTGTCTTCACCCTGCCCTACTGTCCCTGATTGGTCTTTTTTGTTGTTGTTGTTTTGGAAGCTATACCAATGCAGCCATGTTGTAACAGCATGACATGCCAGTATACTATTGCACGTTGTGCTATAATGCTTAAAAATGTTTAAAAAAAATAAAAAGTTTTAACTCAAAGGAGAAATTTAAAATAAACAGAGAGAGGTGATAGATTTTGAAATTATCATGTCATGGGAATATCTGAGGGAGGGACAAGTTGGACATGCCCACATCTTGCCCACTTCTGGATCTGAGAGGACAGGAAGTGCTACCAAGTGCTGTTATGGTACTGCACTGAGCCAGCTGATGGGATTGTAAAGGAGGCTCTTAATGGAATTTTTTTGGAAATGGTATAAGGTAGTGTTGCAACACTTGGGGATGGGATAACAGCTGGATAGCAACGATGTCATGCAGTAGCATGACTCCTGGACTGGGAACAACCTGCTGCTGTTGCTGGATGGCAACATCATGTGGAAATGGCCAGAGTTGAAGGTTTGGCATACTGACTCCTCATCCCTTTCCATATTCACACTTCTCTACTGCCTCAAGAATTCTTGCATTGTTCTGAATACAAGTGCCTCTCCTGTCCAAGTGTTTTTATACAGATTTCATCGATAGACTTTAGAATCTTTATAGCACTGGTGTATATATCCCTTAAATTTTCCTTGCATGCTAGAGGGAAGATCATGTAGGGTTCCATGTCTTCTTCCATGCTAGTTTTATGTTAGCCTATGTGGAGGCTGGAGCATTGAATCATCAACAAATGGCTATCCTCACAGAAGACAATGTTCATTGCAGTGAACTACCTTTTTGGAAGGGAGAGAATCCACTACCAGTGGCTACACCAATATACAAGAAATAGGAAGAAGTGTATGGGCAGAAGTAAAGTCAGGCCTAATGATATTTATCTATTGGTGGAGAAACAGCAGAACAGACAAGACAAATAAGGAACTCAGACAAAATATCTCTAACTTTGTTACAACACTGGAGGCGCTTAGTGGATAAAATCCAGTTGTGACATTAATCTGGTGTAAAAATGGTTGCACTGTTCTCAGAGATTGCTTAAGTATAGCATCTACTTCAGCCAATATTCTGCAAAAATTCTCTTTTATTTTCAACTTGGTGGGTGGGTATGTAATTGACTGTTCTGCAATGGGATGAGATCAAGGTCCTGACATTTATTGCACAATCAGTTGTGCAGCTATGAGAACCAGTGTAATTGTGCTTGCTTGTATTTGTACAATATTAAAAGTGTATAGGACCTTGTCCAGTTACTTCTGCCTATATGGTTACACATTTTTTTCATTTACAACATAAACATATACACAGTTAGAGGTCATCCAGAATGTTAAGGTTTGTTGCCGCTATTATGTTGATTATGTCCAATTCTTTCTTTTCCACATAAATCAAAATAAACTACTCTAGTGCTATATTAGTTTCTGATGAAAGGTGTATCTCCAGAGGACAGAGGTGCTCTTCATGAATCAAAAAGTAAATCAGGGAATAGAGATGAATGTCAAAGGCAATCAGGCAGCAAAGCATTGCAAACCACACACTGCATGGTAAAGGGGGAGGGGTCAGAAAAAATGGAGCATCAGCAATTCATTTAAAGTGTTCTCACTAAACAAAAAGACAAGGAACTTGGTGGAAGTACTATATTTTGGTACTGCTATGCCAATGGGAAAGGATGTTGTGAGGTTCATAGTTTGTCCATTCTTCTTGCTCCAATCAAAGGATGACCTCAAACCTGGTTGGTTGGTTGGTTGATTAGACTTTTAAACTAACCACTAGCCAGCATTCTCTTGGTATTGTACAGTATATTGAAAACGTAATATACAGAAATACAGCAGTAATATGATGACAACAACAACAACAATAAATAGCTAAAGACTCTATGACTACCTACAGTTAGCAAGGTTCAACCCAGCAGCAAAGAACATTACAGTTCTGCACTATGAGTGTCCTAATGGCCTAATATCTAGGATACCAAATGTGTCTGGCAAGGAAAGGCAATTTCTGTCCAAAACTTTGCTACTAACCTATGCATTATGCAAAAGACCAAGGGCCTTTCCACACTACACTGTTATAGTGCTATTATTCCACTTTCTTTTTTTCTTTTTTTTAATTTTTTTATTAGTATAGTTACATCATTAAAAGAGAAAGGAGAACATACATATAAAACATTCCCCTCTTGGGGGTATCCTTGTTACATTATTCCTTTCAAAAGAATTATACTGATTGATGAAATTTTAAACGTTTCTCTATACATTTTTCTAACCGAATTGCATTATATTGTTCTAATAATATTGATTAATGAGATAATCTTGATTCAATGTTTCTTAATATATATAACAATCTTAATGCTTCTTAATATTTTTATCAATTTCTCCTTTTCTCGCTCCCCTTCCCCCCTCCCCCTTCAAGAAGTGAGTGATAAGTTATCTATTTTCCATTCTCTAATTTTCTGTTTCTCATAAAATTAGCAAGTCCGTTCTTTCCCCCAAACTATTCTATTCCTGTACAAGTCTATTTCTCTATATAAAAAATATAATTCCCATTCATAACTTCTTTATGTATTTTTACATACACCATATCTGTTCGCATTCTTTTTACATTCGTCATACAATTCTTATCATATACTCTTTGTATACCATTTTATATATATTTTTACATATATTATATATATATAAAAATATACATACATTTTATAGGTATACATCCATATATATATTTTATATATTTCATTATTTGTATTTATAATAAATCCCTCTACATACAAGCAATCAATTAGACTTCTGTTTACCTATGTCAGTCCTCTGAATGTGTTATTGAATAACCTTCATTCTCCCTTAATTCAACCTTGATTTTTACCTTAACTATTTTAATGATTCAATTCCTCTAATAACATTCTTCCCCCATAACTGATCCCATAGAGGTGATGCAACTTTCCATCCATCATCACCATCAGTTGAGGGTTTCTCTAATGTCCATATTCTAATCTTATCATACTCTACCATTTCATACAATTTCATTGCCCAATCTTCTATCCCTGGAGATTCACTTTGTTTCCATCTCTGTGCATAACTTAATCTCGCCACTGTAATTATATAAAGTAAGAGCCTTTGTTGTGTTTTATCTAGTTTGGGTACCAGGTCTAATATGCTTAATAAATATAACTCTGGGTTTAGCAGGAAGTTAATATTAAATAGTTTCTTAATTGTCTCATGTATTTCTTCCCAGTATTTCCTAGCTTTTCCACACGTCCACCATATATGGTAGAACACACCCCGAGATTCACACTCCCAACATTTCTCTTTCTCTCCCCTGCGTATCTTTGCTAATTGTACCAGCGTTAAGTACCATCTATGGATCATTTTATATAAATTTTCTTTTAAACTTATAGGCTGTAACAATTTCCATGTTTTGATCCACGACCTTGACCATGATTCTAATGAGATGGTGTGACCTATATTTCTAGCCCATTTTATCATGCTATCCTCGACTATTTCTTGTTCTGTATCTATCTCTAATAATATCTTATAGATTTTCCCTACTCTATGCTCCACCTTTGTGTTCAGTAATTTATCAATTTTATTCTCCTTTAATTCAAATCCATCTTGCTTTCCATCTATCTTGAACCTTTCCTTTAGTTGTCTTATTAATAACCAATGAGTATCCAAGTCTTTTTCCTTGTTTTAAATTGTTTATTTCCTTCTTGATTTTTTGTAAGATTTTAATATGTAATCCATTTGTCTATTTTAGGTCTTTCCTTTTATAAAATGCTTTGTGGGCTCAAATCCACGGGGGGGGTTAAATAAAATTTCATATTCTATTTCATCCACACCCTTAATAATCCTCCTCTTATAAGATGATTTGTAAAATTTTTATCTATTTGTGCCTTCCCATACCATAAGTAGGCATGCCAACCAAAATAAATACCTTCCCTTTCTGATTGTAACAGTCTTTGATTTTTTAGGGTAATCCAATCTGACATCCAATCTAAACAATTTGCATAATAGCACACTTTTAGATTTGGTAAGCCCATACCTGCTCTTTCTTTTGCATCCATTAATATTTTTTGTTTAATTCTTGTTTTTTTCTTTTTCCAAATAAATTGCATAAAATCTTTATTCCATTTCTTGAAAGGACTGTCATTTGTTACTATTGGTAAGTTTTGAAATAAAAAATTCATTTTGGGTAGTATATTCATTTTCATAGCTGCTATTCTCCCTAATAACGATAATTCTAATTTGTTCCATCTCTCTATTTCTACCTTCATCTCTTTCCATATTTTTTCATAGTTGTTATCAAAAAGATCTTTATTATTTTTCGAGATGACTATTCCTAGGTATTTAGCTTTCTTTGTTATTATAAAAAAAAAAATTCCTTGTATTTCTTGTTCTTCTATCCTAGACATGTTTTTAGTTATAATCTGAGTCTTCTCTTTGTTAATTCTGAAACTAGATAATTCTCCATATTGATATAGAATTCCATTTAAAATGGTTACCTCTTGCATTGGTCTGCAAAAGCTCTCATCTTATAAGTTTGATTTCTAATTTTAATCCCTCGGATTTGTTTCTCATTTCGGATTTTCCTATTCAATATCTCTGATACTACTATAAAAAGTAAAGGAGATAGCAGACATCCTTGTCTAGTTTCCTTTCTAATAGCTAAAACCTCCATCCTCTCTCTATTTATTACTAATTGTGCTTTCTGATTACTATATATTAGGTTAATCCAATTTATAAAGTTACTTCCAATATTAATTCTAGCTAATGTTTCTTTCATAAACGTCCAATTCACCTTGTCAAAAGCCTTTTCTGCATCTAGCAGTATCAGCGCTATTTTTTTTTTCATTATGTTTATGGAAGTGCCCTAAAATATTTATTAAAGATCTAATATTATCTTTAAGTTGTCTCCCACAGATAAACCCATTCTGATCTTCGTGAATCCAATCTTGTAAAGTTTTCTTTAATCTTTCCACTAAATTTGAAGCGAATATTTTATAATCCACATTTAATAGGGATATTGGTCTAACGTTTTTCATATCTAATTTATCTTTCCCTTCCTTGGGTAACAGAGTAATGTTTGCTTCTCTCCATGTCTGAAGTATATCTTCTTTTTCTAGATTTTGAAGTAATTTGTGTAGAAGATTCACTAATTGTTCTATAAATGTTTTATAAAAAAGAGCCATAAATCTGTCTGGGCCCGGGGCTTTCTGATATTTTAATCTTTTTATAGCCTTAATAATCTCTTCCTTAGTTATTGCACTATTCATCACATTCATTTGTTCCTCTGTAAATTCTAATATCTCATTTTCTTTTAAATATTGTCTCATTTTATCTAGTCTGTCTTGGGTCAGAACCTCTTCAGTAGATTTCTTTATAATATTTCACAAATGCTCAGTATATACTTCTTCCCCTATTCTTATTTCTTGAATCATTCTTTCTTCTCTTTCCTTTTTTAGTTTGTATGCTAACCATTTATTAGACTTGTTAGCATTAAAAAAGTAATTTTGTTTTGTAAATTTTAATTTGTTAGCTATTTCCTCCGTCATCTTAATATCCATTTGTTTTTTAATATTTTAATTTTTTTATTTAAACCTTCATTTCCTGGTTTTTCCTTTAGTTCTTCTTCTAACCTTTTAATTTCATCTATAATTTTACTTTCCTTTTCCCATTTCTCCTTTTTCCAGTAAATCTCTTGCTGAATGAAAAAACGTCATATAAAAGCTTTTCCAGCCTCCCAAACTATGTTTGTTGGTGTCCCTTTATCTAGATTCTCCTCAAAATAATTTTCTAACTCAATTTTAGCTGTTTGTACTATTTTTTTGTTTTTTAATAAATTGTCTTTTAATCTCCATGTAAACTCTTGCTTTTTGTCTTCCATCAACAATATTATTGGGTTATGATCTGAAATATTTCTTGGGATTATTTCCATTCCCTTTATTTTCGAGTACAAAGTTTTTGATGTTAGAAACATGTGAATTCTCGACCATGATTTGTGATATTGGGAGTAATATGTATAATCCTCTATATTTGTATATAACCTTCTCCATACATCTGCCAATGAAAGCATATTCATCATCTGAAAAAAGGATTTGGGTAATTTTCCTTTCTTTTTATTAATTTTCAATTTTCCTGATCTATCACCTTCAGGACTGATCACCCCATTAAAATCTCCCATCATTATTTTCTCTGGATATTCCAAACCTAATTTTTTTTTGTAAAAGTTTACTATAGAATTCTCCCTTGTTTTCTAATGGACCATATATTCCTAGAATTAATGTTTTCTTATTTAATAGGTTTAGCTCTATATCTACGTATCTTCCATTTGGATCATTTAGAACCTCTTTAGCTTTGTATTTTTTATTCACATATATTGCTATCCCTCTTTTTTTCTTTTTATTCACTGTTGTATAAAGGTCTCCTAATTTGGGGTTCTTTAATAGTGCTGAATCTGTGTTTTTTATATGGGTTTCCTGTAGACATATGATCCCACATTTTTGTTTTTCTAATACATGAAAAAAAAAATTCCATTTGGGTAAATAATTTTGTCCTCTAATGTTCCATGAAATTATCTTAGTCTGCATTTATATTTCTAATTTAGTCTTGTCTTTATATGTTAGTTGGATCTTCTGATGTTCCTTCTTCTAATTCCGGATCTTCTCTTCTTCGTCTTGTTCTGAATTAATATCCTCTCCTGATTGTATTGATTCTTCTAAAATATTTTTTGCACCGTCTTCTTTGCTCGTTGCTTGTCTGTTTACTCCTTTCTCTTCTTTCTTCCCTTCTTCATTCTTTTCCTTATCTGTCTCCTGATTTTCCATCCTCTCCAAGTCATCTTTATGTCTTCTTAAAAATTCTTTAGTTTTCATTACTGAGTCTAGCATATATCTTCTTTGCTTATATGTTAGTATTACTCCTTCGATTCTTCCCCATCTATACCCACTTCCTTTTCTCTTCAGCACTTGCATTAAGAAATTATAATCTTTCCTCTTTTTCAATATTTGGGAGAACACGTCTTTAAAAATTTTAATTTCCACTCCATCCAGAATTAGATTGTTATTATAACTCTGTTGGATAATCAATTCCTTCACCCTCTCCCTCACAAAATAAACCACGATGTCTCTCAGGAGTTTTCTTTTCCTTGCAACTAGCGAGCTGATCCTGAAAATTCTATCCACTTCAACATCAAGTTGTTCCGTAGGCCAGTTAATCGATTGGGCTATTGCTGGAATAAGCTTCGCATATAAATCTTCTCCTTGGGTCTCCTCTAATCCTCTTATCTTCAAGCAGTTCTTGAAGTATTTAATTTCCATTAATGTTGTCCTCATTTCATTTCTCTCAATTGTCGATTCTATATCTTTTGTACGATTCTCTAGCTTCTTAGTCTTGACCTGGACTTCTTCAATCTTCTCATTCATTTGTTTCAAGTGTCTAGTAACTAGTTCCAACTTCTTACCAAAATTTTCCATGTCTTTCCTCACTTCTCTGACTTCTTTCTTAACTTCTGTAGATAGTTCTTTCATCTCTATTTTGGCATCTTCTCTCATTTTCTTCACTTCTTCTAATAAAATTTGGTATGGTTTTTGGTTGCTTGGCTGCATTTCCAATGAGGGTCTTCTTTGAGTTAGTGTTTGTATTTGTGTTTGCACTATATGCTTCCTTTTTCCTGCCGCTGTGGCCATATTGAAATATCCGATAATACACTCTCAGTTGTTTATCTGTTTGTTTTTATTTTGTTTTATTTTATTTCCTTCTTTTATTTTATTTTATTTCATTTCATTTTATTTATTTTCCCCCCTCTATCCGCTAAGTTGGCTTCTGGTAATTACTTATTATTGTTAATTGGTTTATTCTTCTTTTATTCTATTTTTCTTAATTTATTCATCTATTTAAAACACTATATTATTTTCTACTATTTTATTATTATTTTATTTTCTACTTTTACTCAAGACAGTTTTAAGTTCTTTATACCTTTTCTACTGTGACTTTAATATTTTCTAATTCCCTTTAGATTCCTTCTTTAATATACTTAATCAAGAAAATTTAATCTGATCCTTAATTTATAGAAATCTCTATTTTATAATGAATTCTAATATCTAATTTCACCACAGGAGGTCGCTCTCGCTCTTCTTTACTTGCTTTTCCTAATGCTTACTGTCTGTTAATCACAACCTTCTATCCTTAGCACACCTCTTATCTGTTGTTTCTTACTGCCTATTATGTTATCTTGACTGTAACCTTGAGACAGTTCTAGCTAGCCCAGCTGTTTGTCTTCTTTTTGCTAAGCAAATTCAGATATTCTCCCTCTTATATTCACAGACTTCTATACTCCCCACCTCTGATTACCTGTATTTATATCTATATATTTATATATATGGTCAATGTTCCCCTGATCCTTATCAAGAACCCCTACACAATATAATTATATTCCAACCTTATATCATTCAATCAGTACCTTATAAATTACCCCCAGTCTCTTAAATTTTATCTATTAAATCCTTTCCCCCACAGAACAAGCCAAACAAATTTAATACACAGGACAGACAATACACAATTCAGGACAATTTTCGAATTACTTATATCCCTTCCACCCCCTTAATTCCTTTTTATGTTAGTTATAAAGACCCCCTTTGCACCACCTGTATCCTTTCCGAAGTTTCTTCTTTCTTTCTTAGCACTTCCACCTCTATATGTCGTCAATCTGTAGTCTCCTTGCCTTATAGCTTACAGTTCTGTTTCCCTTCAGTTTCTGTTTGCCTTACAGCTCATAGTTCTGTTTCTCCATCTTCTCTCAGTTACAAGCTTTTCTCAGTTCTCAAACTTTCTCCCCTCTTTTCCAATTGTTCTTCCGTTAATCTCTTAGTGAACACAGTCTTTAGTCCAAAGTTCCTCAATTTTTTTTTAAGTCTATGTCTTTATTACTGATTTGAAGATTAGTACAATAAGTTGTCTTAATTCATTTGGAGTTTTATTTCTGTTCAAATGTTCTTTTTGTTGCTTATATTGCCTTTAACTAGTTTAAGACCCACTCAAGCTTTATGGGGTTATTTATTTATTTCCTCTGCGTTCAGCTGGATTTTCCCATCTGTAGAGAAATATTTTGACTCACTTCTTGAAAATTGACTTGTTTTTTATTCTAATTCCTCCACATACAAAGAAGAGAAAATAAAAATAAAAAGGAAGCGGCGAGCTATGCCCACTTACAGGTGCTGATTGGGGGAATGGTGGCTCTCAAAATTCCCGAGGGGATTCATGTCTGTCGATCTCCTCTGGTGGCTGGTTCAGCCTCCTTCTCCCTTTCTCCATACCACCTCCCCAAAGTCTTCCCTTCTTGAGCCCCTTGTAATCCCCTTTCCCAAGGGGATTCTCTTATCCCGGACTTCTCCGTTTTCTCCGAGAAATTCCCCTCAATCGCTGGCTGTCTCCTCACAGCTGAGCGAAGAGCAACCTCTCACTATGCCATTGCTCCTCCCTCAATCCTATTATTCCACTTTCAACATCCTATGGAATTCTGGGTTGTGTAGCTCACTGAGGCCGAGAGCTGCCTGGCTGAGAAATCTAAATGTCCCTCCCTAAACTGCAAGCCCCAGAATGCCATGGGATGTTGAAAGTGGAATAATAGCACTATAACAGTGTAGTGTGGAAAGGCCCCAAGTCATGTCCTGTTTTCCTCAGTAATCTTTCATAGGAAATCTCCTTGTCTTTTCTTTGATGAACTCCTGGTCCAACTTCTTGAGATTACTCCAGTTTCAATGGAAGGTACAGAGATGATTAATGCTTTGCATCTCTGTAGCTGGGAAGGAGTATTTCTTCATGCAGAAAAGACTGAAGAGAGAGAAAATAATACCCTTGGAGGCTTGGTGTCATAAAGATAAGATTCACTACTTTTCTTTTTCTGCTAAGTATTTATCCAACACAGAAAAAATAGCTAGTACACAGAGAACACTGGTGCCAGTTTTTCTCCTGGTCCTCAATAAATGGAGTGCCACACTGTTACAAAAGACTATCAGCTATCTTTTGTTTTATGGAATGAAAAGGATAGCACTCAAATGCAGGACTTTAAGTTCCTGGTACTCCTGGGAATATGAACTTTTAGGAAGGTACATGACTTTAAAGAGCATCTTTCAGAAGGCAGATGGAATGAGCAAACCATGGGACTGAGGTTCTCCTTTTCTCTTTCTAGTATTTCTAGCAGAATATAATGGTAGCAACATTTGACAGTAAGTGAGAAGAGACCTACTGTCTCTTCTACCTGAATTTTTTATTGTAAGAAAGAAGTCTCCATTCTGACTGCTCATGTAGTATTGGAAACAGAAGAGGGTGCCAGATGGCAACACATAAATAATTCCCTTTCCTTTCCCAACCTTTGAGGTGCTTTCAGACTCTCTCCCACATTGGCATGCTGACAGAATACTTGGCAGATGGAGACCTATGCAACCTTCACAAGAAGAATCTTTTGTTATTCCATTCTGACAGTAGATTTTAAACTGTAGGAGTTGGTAGCTCTAGTCTGAGGTTTGATGACATCTT
Source organism: Iguana delicatissima (assembly GCA_948472985.1). Taxonomy (NCBI): domain Eukaryota; kingdom Metazoa; phylum Chordata; class Lepidosauria; order Squamata; family Iguanidae; genus Iguana; species Iguana delicatissima. The sequence continues at coordinate 15,195 of CAOKZL010004510.1, forward strand.
ATGCACAGGTACATATGATGGAGAAAAAGATGGGAGCTTGTCAGCGAGTGGGTGAAGTTTGGAGAAGATTGGAATCCACTACCCCTATTTAAAATAATGTATATCTCTATAATAACTTCCTCCTTAATTGCTTTTTTTTAAAAAAACACCCTCAATAGCATTCCCCCACTAGTAGAGCTCCTCCAGCCCTGTCTACTTAATTTTTCCTTCTGAAATACCATTTTTTGCAGCATGGTGATATATTCCAGGTGTGTTTGTCTCATATCTCTGGACATAGATTTGGAATATTGGTAGTTTTGTTTTCACTTTCTTTTCTTATTGTTCCTAACTAAGAGTTTTCATTTTTCACAGCTGCCACTCACTGGGCTGATCTTTTTTATTTGCAAGAATCTGCAACTCCATTATCCATTTGCTGGATTATCCAAAGTAAAAGAAGAAGACAAAAATCTTTATCACATGTGTAGGGCCAGCCAGTCATGGACTTGGAATGGAAAATGAAGGGAGCAAATTATCCCAGCTCTTCCTAGAATTCTAGTAAGATCTACACAAAGTATTGGAAATGTGACAGAATACTTTGAGTAGAGGAATGGACTGTAAAATTGCTTGATATGAAAAATTGTGATATTCTAACTCGAATATTGAAAGATCAATCTAAAGAGGATTTTGAGGCTGAATGGACCCCATTTCTATCATATTTGCAAAAGTGTTGTGCATAGCATATATTTTGATAGTTTATACACTTATTTTAAACACAGTTATCTTCAGAGAACAAAGCTAGCATTTTTTCATATTTGTCTGCAGCACTTTAGGGATATTGTTTAAAGTTAGTTAAGATATATTGAATAATTGGTTGAGATAGCGCAGCATCTTGAAAAATTGAATTTATATACTGGCAGAATAACAGATGATTATAGTAATAAGTTCTGATGAATGTTAACATGTTGTTGATGTGGAAATAGAAGTATCTTATTCTACTAAATGCACTGAAGCAAATCCAACAAAAGAAGGTTGGAAGTACACTGTCGTATAGATTAATTGTAAATGGTGGGTGTGTAAAATAATATAATATTTCACATTATAGACTTAGGAATTGCTAAATATTGTTGAATTGTTTAGATTAATGTAACTAATCTTTCCTTTGGTGTTTTATCTCATTTTATGTATTCAATCACAGGAGGTAATCTGGTTTGTTAGTTAAGTTTGTAATAAATATATTTTAAAAAAATAAAAAAAGAACTGTAATAAGATCTCACCTGTAGACCATCTTTCTCTGATGTGGTGTATCCTGATGCTTTAGATTGCAACTCTCATCATCCAATGAGTACTGGATGTGCTGGATGGGCATTAAAATCTGGATCATCTGAACAGCACCATGCTGTGGACAGCTGCTGTAGTTGCTTCCACACTGAAATCTCTGGTGGTGCTGAGACAATGCTTCTTTGCAGTTATCCGGAAGTGAAATTTAACTGGAACTTCCAATCAAGCACTCAGTTCAGCACTTTGCTTACTCAGGTATGCTTCTCCCAAAAGATTATCTCACTAGTAAGTTTCTGTACCTGGGGGAGACATTAATTACATGTTTCCTCCTAGTTTTTCTTTACAGTAGCATTATGCCATAAAAATAGATGGGAAAATACTCATGAGCAGAAATTGGCAAATTGAAGTCTACAGACTCTAGGGGCATAAACCAACATATGGGTGATCAAGAAAGGCTATGAAAGGAGCAATTAGTTTTTGCATACTCTATCGATCTACACCAGGTGGCAATACAGCAGAATGAGCCTGCAAACAGGAAACATTTAAAGAGCCAGCCTAATGTAGTGTTTTGAATGTTAGACTACAACTCTGGAGACCAAGGATCAAATCCCAAATTAGCCATGGAAATCTAGTGGGTGACCTTGGGTATGTCACACTCTCAACTTCAGAGGAAGGCAAAGAAAAATCCCCTTTGAACAAAATCTGGTCAAGAAAATCCTGTGATAGGTTTGCCTTAGGGTTGCAATAGATGCCATGCTGCAGTCCCAGGACTCAGGTGCAAACACAGAAAGGCCTCACTCCCCAACAGCCACAACACAGAGACACAAACAGGACAATACTTACTGCAGCCAACATAGATGAAAAAGGGAGATCCTATGCAACTCAGCAAGTTTATAGAGAGATGGTATATTAATAAACAGCTGGTGGAAGCTGTCAGCCCATAAATGCAGGGGAAGTGGTGAGAAGAAATCTGTTGTGGATAACTGGTGTCATCAGTGCAAGCAATATGTCCTACATTCACATATCTGACTCCTGTCCCTGGAAATCTTGGCTGTCACCTTATGTGCTGACTCCACTATACACCTTTGGATTGTCACTCTGATTTTATTACTGACTTTTGTTGCTTAAACAACAAACCACAACTGGCTGACAAAGCATTGTAAATATTTTCTGTGGCTGTTGAAATAGACTCTAACTGGAGAGCTGTGAATGGCTCACTGCCAGTATAGAACAGATTGTCTGCAACCCTAATTATTTATAGTTGTTAAACCAATGGAAGCATTGCAACAACAAAATAAAGTCCTCATGATCCAGATTACAAATTACAAAGCTGTGGCTAATTTGTAGGCTTGGCTTAATTAGAAGCAGCAGCAGCTGGCTCTCCTGCCTACCCCCAAGTGCAAGTAGCTTGCATCTCTGCCAGAGAAATGTATTGTTAAAGAATGCTAGTCAGCACCTAGCAGGAGGAAAGGGTTAACTGGTTCACTGTGCTGCTTACAACAAGTTGTAAATAACCCTGTGGTCTGCTCTCTGCCTTTCCCAGCAGCGGCCCAAGGTCACTGCAGCTGTAGGAAAGAGACAGAGATAGAGATAGATATGAAGTGTTTTGACTGTTTCTTAGTGTCCGGTTCACACAGGACTACTGCTGTGTTTTCCTGTGTGAATCTCATGACGTCTATCTGTGTATTCCCAGATACTATATGTAAAGTGTGTGAATGCTTTGTGTTTACTTCTTCTTGCTACTTTCTGCTTCAAGCATGTTAATCAAATAAAGGCTGTAGTTTTAGATCCTGAAAGCTGTGTGCTGGCATTTTTTCTCCAGGCGTGGAGATGGGGCACTGCAGCTTATTCATGGGTTCAGCTCTTTTTACAGCTGACACCCTGGTTTTTCTTGACATGTATTGCCACTCTTGACCAATTTGAGGCATTTCTAGCTCACTGCCACCTGCATATCCAGGCCAGAACTGAGGATTTCCCTAATCACCACACCAAAAACTGCAAATCCCAGGATTCCGTAGGATGTTGAAAGTGGAATAATACCTACAAGAGTCTAGTTGGAACTGGCCTTTATTGTGAGCCTATTGTCTGGCCAAGCAGCCAAATAGGTGACCACTACCTCCTCTAGGACAGCCCTCTCCTAACTAACTTTTCTGACTTCATTAGGGAAATGACAGGAACCTGGGGAGACCATCTGCAAGCAGAGATTGCTAATCACATCAGGTGCCTGCAAGCAGGGTATGTAGCAAAGTTACACTACTGCTTTTCAGTTGCTTGCCCAGGATCTAGCTTGGGACAATCCAGCACTGCAAGATCAGTATCAGGTGGACTTAGCAGGACATTTTGGATGAAGTAGCTCAGGCTTCTCTGCGTTTCATCCTGCAGCTGTTACCCCACGGGCACACCCCTTCTTGGGGAGATATAAATTTGATATCAAATATGCCTGCCATGCCAGAAAGGTTGCCTGGGTGGGCATGTAGGCAAAGAGGTTGAAAAACCGAAAACAGGTCAAGATCAGAAAAATCCCCATTCACGTAGCCCAAGCAGGCCTCAGGCTATACACATCCACATAAACAAAGGATCCTCAGCCAAGAATAGCCAACTTGAGGGGATCAGCATGTTTTCCCCAGGTTGAACAACTTTGAATCCTACAAGGCAAGGTCTATCTACATAAACCAATACTGCAACCCTACTTGAAATAATACTGCAACCCACTTGCCATTGTCTGGCATTCCTTCCTTTGTTTTGGCCATCGTTCTTCCTGGGAGAGGGCCTGCCCTTGAGATATGTTCTGCCCTATAAGTAGTCGTAGTTTTTGAGGGTCTCTTTGCAGAACTCCCTGCCACACTAGCAGACTGGCACTCTGTTAGTTGAGTAATCCTCTTCCATTCTTTTCACCACTTCCTGGACTGAAGACTTCAGGATAGGTGCAGTATCACTGCCTCTATATTCCCTTTGCTATATCTTCTATCCATTTTTCACCTCTTTTCCTTCTCAATAGGCCTTGTGTGTGTGAGTGAATGTGTTGGTGCATGATACTATATTCATTTAATAAAAATTTTTTATTTGGTATATTTGTCTGGCTTTTTGCTTGGCCTGACCCCATAAAGTTGGGTAAGAGATCCCGCTGGGTTACCCTGCCCCTCGTTTTGCTAATACCAGTGCTCCACTAATTTCCCCAACCTTTATAACTTGGAGTGAATCAAGGTGTCCCCCACAGGACCCCCAGAAGTCAGGGTAACACAGCTATTGCTTGAACAGTGCCTGCACATCAACAGTTGTCTGCAGTCGCTCCACCGAGCCCCACTTCCCAGGCCTCCTGAATGTAGCCTGACCCTTTTGGCTACAGTGCCAGTAGCATCCAGTCTCACCTCTTCAGAGGAACTGATGCAGTTGGGTCTCTTACCATAGGAGAAAGAGCATCAAAGAAAGGCTGGAGAATGCCTGTATTGTGGCGTTTCTGGTCACTTTGCAAGGAGTTGTGCTGCAAAAGGACATGGCTCTGCCTAACTGGGAAACAGGCTCTTCCAGGCTTGAATTGGCTCCTAGGCCTGGGAGGCAGGGATCTGAATTTTCTTTGGACCCCTAGCAAGCTCAAGTAGAATCTTCTGCTTGTGTCCACTGCTGTATGGCACAACTAAGCCCAGGATGTTCAAGTGGGAGCCATGATAGACTCTGGGGCCTTCAACAATATTATGGAGCTTGCTTTTGCCACTCAGCACCACATTCTGGTGTGATGACTGCAGACAGTTTGTCCAATTGAGACTATCAATGGTTAGCTCTTGAGTTCTGGCCTTGTGCAGGTGCAGTTCTACTTGGCAACTGTGCCCCACTTTCCCATGGTCTTTGGAATATCTTGACTAGCCTGGCACAATCCCCACATCTCCTGGTCCTGAGGTGAAGTGCTCTTTGCATCAAGAGTACTGCCAGGAGCACTGTTGGCCAGATTGCATGAATATCATGAATTGCATGAATATCACCCCAGAGTTGGACTCTGCAGAGCCTCCAGTGGTACAAAAGCCAAGTAGCAGGACTTTGCAGATGTTTTTGACAAGAAGGAGACAGAGCAGTTACTTTCCCACTGGGTGTATGACTGTGCCATTGACCTGGTCCCAGGAGCCCCAATTCCAGCAGGTTGCCTGCACTCCCTGTCAGAGCTGGAGCTGGCCACCTTATGGGACTTCCTGGAGAAAAAGTTGAGCCATGGCTTTATTAGGCCCTCAGCGTCCCCCTCAGGGGCCCTGGTGCTGTTTGTCTGCTAAAAGAGTGGAAAACTGAGGTGCTGCAATGACTTTAGAGCTCTGAACTAGATCACTATCCACAACTGCTACCTCTTGCCCTTAATGTTAGAGCTGCTGGAGAGGTTGTGCAACGTTAGGGTGTTCACCAAGTTAGATCTACCTATGACTTCATTCAGACCTGGGTTGGACATGATGGGAAGACTGCCTTTGAGACCAGGAACAGACACTATGGCCCTTTTCACACACCATTTCACATGTGACAGGGTCTCCGGAGTATCACGCAATTGTGAGGACCGTTTCATATGACGTCCTCGCAATCGCGTGACACTGCCGGGGCCAGGAGGCAGCGATTGCACAATATATCATTTTTTACTTCTTGCCGAAAATGATGCATGATCACACGTTGCTCCTGGGCCCCACACACCTTGTGTGCGGAGCCTCCAGAGATGTGGCCCTTGCGTTTCCTCCCCCAGCGCAGCCTGGAAAGTACCCGGCTGTGCTGTGGAAGGAAGAGGCAATGCCCTCACAGTTCTATCCAACAAGCAGGGAGCTGCTGTGGAGAAGAAGCAGAAGGGCTGTGAGTGCCTCTCATGAGTACCCCATGCGCACACATTGGGACAAGATAAGCTGTGGAAAGGGCCTATGATTACATGGTGATGTCCTTTGGACTCTGTAAGGCTTTGTGGTCTTCCAGTACTTTGTCAATGATGTCTTCCAAGACTAATGAGACTGATATATTATCATTTATTTAGTTGGCTTTCTGATTTACTCCTTGAACCAGAAGACTCATGATGCTCAACATTAAAGCTGTATTTCAGTGCCTCTAAGAGCACTAGCTGCAAACTCAAAAAATGTGCTTTTGATCTCTCACCAGTGGGCTTTCTTGAGTATCATATATCACCCAAGGGGGCAGAGATGGACCCAGCCAAGGTTGAGGCAGTCACCTCCTGGCAACGTCCTCAGAATTGGAAGGAGGTTCAGCGCTTCTTGAACTTTGCAAACTTTTATTGGATGTTCACTCCCAACTTCGCAACCCTGGCCACTCCCATCACTAACCTTCTGTGGGAAAAGTCCCAATTTTCCTGTAGCCCAATAGGCTTCCCAGCAGCTCAAGGAATGGTTGACGTCTAAGTTCATCCTGCAGTATCTGGAGCCCCTGTCCCCCTTTGTGGTGGAGGCAGATGCTTCAGATGTAAGCATTAGGTCAGTGCTTCTCCAACCTACCTCAGTGGGGTCACATCTCCTGCCATATGCCTTCTACTCCCATCAGCTAACTGCACCAGAAAGAAACTATTCTGTTTAAGAGAAAGAGCTGGCCATCAAGGCACCTTTTGACATCTGGAGGCATCTGTTGGAAGGGGCCACCCACCTGGTGGATGTGCACACAAGTTGGAATACTTGCAAATGGTCTAGAAACTAACCCAGTGTCATAAGTGGTGGTTCTTGTTCTTTGTCAGCTTTAGTTTCTGGGTGTCTTATATTCCACTGTCCCAGAACTGAAAGGCAGATTATCTCTTCCAGAAACCTGAGAGTATACTTCATCACTAAAAGTGGAAGCAGTCCCTCTACCATGAGTGAATATGAGGCACAATAATCCACCAGGAAGTTCATTTGCCTACATCTTCATGAAACAAATGAGAGGAGTGATATGCTCTTCTTTTGCACAGTTCCTATCAGTTTTAAATTGGCCATGATGAGAATCCTTTCCTGTTCAGATTGCTCTGCCTCTTTCCCTTAATGATTCAGCAGTCCATGGTTGAGATGGCTACCAAAAATGAATAAAAGGCAATTTGCATGGAATTTGGAAGCCTGGAGATCTGGTACGTGTATCAGCACAAGGAGAGATGTCAAATTCTCTACCACATGCAGGTCAATGTCTTGGCTATTCAGCATCTAACTGGTAGTGATTTTTGTTTCAGGGAAAAGGAGCAAAGGAACATTTCATACTATTATATTGTGTGCTTACACTGAAAAGTGTGTCTTTAGAGGCAGAGGGAGGTTTCTAGAAGTAGGGGTTCCTGTCACATAACATACAGGAAGGAAAGCTTGCATGCAAAGCAAATTTAAAAACAGGCAGGTGTGATAATGATGACAGTAACAAGATTTGTTGGAAAGAGGTTTTCCTCCTCCTCCTCACTCTCTTCCTGACTCACAACTCTAGTTTTCGAAAATAATATTTTGTCAGTTACTACTGCCTTAAAAACTCCAGCCCCTGAGAGTTATTGTCATGTGAGATGTGATACATAACATTATTGATAATGTGACTCATCCATGATAATGCATGCATATAGATTATGCTACTATAAAACATTGTTATAGTGAGATATCATTTTGGTGTAATGTAAGCCTTGAATGAACATCATATGTTACAGGCCACTATCAGGTTGTCAAGGCATGGCTCTGTTTAATTAAAAGTGATAGCAATCAACAAGTGATTTACTATGTATGGGCTTTAGAGTACCTAGGCTAGAACTGTGGGTAACAATATATTGCATATCAAAGGAAAGGGTCTGGGAATCTAAGCCTAGTGAAAAGAGATCAAAGAGAATAGGTTGGGAAAAATGGCACCAAAGTGCCTGATCAGTGTTAAGATATATACACAAAGAACTGAGATAGAGATGCATTAGAGCAAAGTGTGGAAATAAAGCCCCATGAGATGCACTGAAAGTTGGAAGAGGGCGAGACCCAGAGACTCCACCAATGGGAATTGTGAGTGTGTAAAAGTGTGTATTGCTATATAACCAAGTGTGTGTTGTAGATTGTTAGCTTCAGCAACATTTGTAAGATATGTCTCATATACCTCATTAAATAAAGGGTGTTTTCTTTAGAGCAAAAGAGTATCTATTACATGACAGATTACTGAAGCTAACAATCTACAACACACATTTGTTTATATACACACTTTTACATGCTCATCATTCACATTTTTGGATCCTCCGGATCTTCCTTTCTCCCAAACTTCCAGTGGTTCCCATGGGACTTTATTTTCATACTTTGATCTAATGCATCTCCAGTGTTATTTCTATCTCAGTTCTTTGTGTGTCTATCTTAACACTGGTCAGATGTTTTACAAGGAAACCTACATAAATATGTATAGTAGAAAACATAATATACTAAACTGCAGACAACTAAAGCAAAACCATTGATGGAAAAGAAAAGGGTCTGGTCCACTTCCATAGAAACAGAGCAACTAAACCATAAGCCATTTTGTTGCCAGAAGGAACCTAAAAAGCATGGAGATTATAGACAAATCTTTGCCAAAGAGGAGACAGAACCATAATGAAAAAGAGATGGTTGAGCTGATGCAATTTGGCCTGTTTGCCAAATCAGGACAACTTATTTCCTTTCCCACTGCATTCTTGCAGTACATGCAGAACTCGACATCTGAGCCAATATTCTGTTGAGCCATAAGACTAAATTAACTCTTACTACTGACTTTGTGAGGGAAGATGCCTTCCCTCTGGCATCTTTGCTGTTTCCAGGAGCCTCAAGGAAAACAGGAGGGAACATCCACAAAGGGGTGTGTGTAGTGTGAAATGCTATGAAACCAGTTAAATTATAGCTAGAAACAGGAGAAAAGGAATGTGGAGAATTTTTGAATAGAATCCACTTAGACAGACATAAAACACCTGATACAACCTTCCTAGTCCCGAAAGGAAGAACAGAAGTCCTAATGCAATCTATCTATGTATACTGTTTCATTCAGTAGATGGAAAGAAGTCAGATTAAAATGCTTCCCTTTGTGAAACAGTCTCTACCTGTTGTTGTTATATTTTAAAAACAAGCATCACAATGTCAGGGAGTGGTCTGGGCTTGTGTGTTGCCTGATATGTTTCTTTTGTATTTGGCAGGGAGCATTTCAAACTTCTGTCTACTGCTTGTGATATGAAACGATCTGAATCCAACAATACTGGAATCCATTACATAGTCCTTTACTCATCTCTTCTGGGTCTCATTAATTTCTGTACTGATGAAGTTGCCACCATCAGGCCATTCAGTTTGCAGAAGTGCTCTTCAGCCAGCTATTGCAGGACCTCAGGGACCTGCTTGGCACATTGGCAGTTGGAGGGAGTTGGAGGTGGGGATTGGACAAGACGTATATCTCATTCCTGCAGATTTAGTTAAGACTTTGATCATCATTTTCTACACATATATATGTAATTTATTTGTAATGCTAATATTCCTGTGCTCCATTGCTAAAATGAGGCATAGTTATTTGTAGTGAGGCCTAGGACACCCCTTGGCTGTTCTGTAGGCTAAACTAAGTTTCACCAAACGCACATCATGCAAAATCAGAGCCTTCCATGACCATGCTGCCAGCCCTCAAGTGTGCATTTATGCTAAGGCTACACATTGCAACCATTACATAGCAATGTGACACAACACTGTCATTCCAACTGAGAAGCTAGTGACCTCTAGACCTGTACACAAGTCTGCTCTGGAGCAAAAGCATAATAAAACTGTCTGGAAGACTTTGGTTGCACTCAGAGAAACCTAGCAGCTCACATAGATTCTACCACTTTAAATATAGATACTCCTTCCCAGGGTAGTGAAAACACTAAATCACTTTCTGGTCCAATTGGATTCTGGTCCAATATGTATTTTATAAAACTTATTGTGGTTTTACCTGGGCTTTCTGCAGTTTGAGAACAATATTTTCATTATTTCATCAGTAATTACCACTCCTAATGTTAGCATGCCCTCTGTATTATAGTAATGGGATATGTAGTCTAATGTAAGGTAGCAGCTTGTTTGAAACAAAAGTCTAGGAACCAGAGACTGTTAGATAAACAAAAGCTAGGAATGCACTGATAAGTCCTGCCAGGTTCTCACTGCTTCAAGGTCTCTTGCATGAGAGAGGGGGAAGGATGGAAATGTTATGTACTTGCTTTTGCACTTTAATCCCCTCACTGAAGTGTTGTACAATGTATCACACTCCAAATAAACAGTGTTTATGCACTGTACTATATGTGTTTGTGAATTCAGTTCCTGACAGATTGAGAGGACGCTAGTTCAAATTCTACAACATGTATCAAAAATCTGAAGAAGAACCACTGGAATAGGGATCGGTCGGCGGAGCACTGAAAATCTGGGCGATGAACGAGCTGAAATCAACGAACCGGACCCCAGCTGGGCCCCAGATGGGTGAGCCAATCAGTTTCTGTGACTACCCCAATGACAGGACAAACATGGACCTGGGGAGAGCGACTTGACACAGCTCACCGACAACACTGCTGAACCATGAGATGAGATACTTCAATCAGCAGCACAAACCTGATGGAGCAGCTTTTAGCCAGAGAAAAAGAAGTGGAAAGACAATGAGAAGAGATATCCAGATTGAGAGCCCAGCTAGCCAACTGGAGAATCCTGATGCCCCAGTTTGGGCATGCACCACAGTAAATGCCCACAGCAGGAGTTCCTGCAGCCACAGCCCTGGCACCTCCTGGAATACCGGTGCCTCAAGCAGGGCCTAGACCCTTTTGAGAGATGAAGGCTACGTATGATGGAGATGGGGCAACCCTGACTTATTTCCTTAATGTGGCTTCCAACTATATAGCTGACTACGGGAAAAATCTTCAACGACAATGCCGCTAGAGTAAGATACCTGAGCCAACACCTCAAAGGCAAAGCAGCGGCGTGGGTCGCCAATTTGTTTCACTCACGAGCTGAGGAAACAGCTGATCTCCAGCTGTTTATGCATCGTCTCAGAGAGAGGTTTGAAGATCTCTTCATTCAAGAACAAGCTGGATACCAACTCAGGAAACTGTGCCAAGGAAAAGGAACCATCGGGGAATATGCCCGT
>CAOKZL010004511.1:0-27041 GCA_948472985.1 Iguana delicatissima
TTGGTCTTTTTTATTTAAGGTATGTGATAAAATGGGCTTGGGAGTAAATTTTATAAGCTGGATAAAAATAATTTATTCAACACAATATGCAAATATTATGGTAAATGGCTCTAATACTGGAAAATTTGAAATCCAAAGGGGAACTCGTCAAGGCTGTCCTTTATCACCATTGTTATTTCTTTTGGTAATAGAAGTGTTAATTTTAAAAATCAAAGCGAATGATAAAATTAAAGGGATTAGAGTACAAGGTAGGGAATATAAGATTAGGGGTTTTGCGGATGATCTTGTGATAACTTTAGAGTACGAGGATAGTTATTTAGATATTTTGAAAAATATCTTAAATAATTTTGGGAAACACTCAGGGTTAAAAATTAGTAAAGATAAAACTATGGTGATGATGAAAGATATGACAGAAGGGGAGAAGATTAAGCTGGGCCAAATTTCAGGGTTTACGTTAGCTGATAAAGTAAGGTATCTAGGAGTTATAATTATGAATAAAACTTCGGATTTATTTAAGAATAATTATTTGAAAATATGGAATGAAATTACTAAAGATTTAAAAAATTGGAGTAATTTAAAATTATCATGGTTGGGTAAGATAGCTACGATTAAAATGGCAATTTTACCAAGGTTGCTTTTTTTGTTTCAAAATATTCCAATTATACAAAATGACAAGATTATTAAAAATTGGCAAAAAGAAATTAGTAAATTTATATGGAGTGGGAAAAAGCCCAGGGTTAAAATGAAGATATTACAAGATGAAAAAAATAGAGGGGGTTTGGCTTTACCAAATTTGATTCTTTATTATCATGCTTGTGCTTTAAGTTGGGTTCGAGATTGGATTAAGTTAGAAAACAATGAACTATTAAAGACAGAGGGTGATGGATTAGGACAGGGTTGGCATTATTATATTTGGTTTAATAGAGGGAGAAACAGTAAGGAATTTGATAGGCACTATCTTAGGAAAGCCCTTTTTAAAGTTTGGAGAAAATATGTAGTTCAAGCTTGTAGGAATACCCCAAAATGGGTTTCGTCACATGAAGCGTTTTATAAGAAAGAAAATATATTATCAGATAAGTGGATAAAATATGAAGATATGTTAGCAATACAACAAAAACAAATTAGAATTAAATCTCAACAAGAAATGAATGACTCAGGAATAAAATGTCATTGGTTATTATATAGGCAGATGTATGAAAAATTAAAAATTGATATTAAAAATAGTGATTATCAATTAGTAGAAGAGGAATTAAATGCAGTGTTATATGTGAAGGAACAGAAAATAATCTCTAGTATCTATAAGATATTATTAAAATGGTATACTGAGGATGAAGTCGTAAAACCATCTATGATTAAATGGGCCCAAAATTTCAATCATCCGATCATGATGGAACAATGGGAACGATTATGGACTAAAACAATGAAATATACATTATGCCAAGATATCAAAGAGAATATTTTTAAGATGTATCTTCGTTGGTATCTAACCCCTCAGAGATTGGCAGTAATGACAAGTAAATATTCCAACAAATGTTGGAAATGTGATGAAGATATAGGATCATTTTTTCACGCATGGTGGACGTGCAAGATTGTGAAAAGATACTGGAAAGAGATGCATAGGCGGATAGAATCGATACTAAATATTCAATTTGAAATGACAGCTGAGGTATATCTGTTATTGATGTGGAAGAAAGATCTTGACAGGACTGTGGGAAAACAATTATTTTATATGACAGCAGCGGCAAGATTAGTCTTAGCGCGGAAATGGAAAGTTAGGGTCGCACCATTGATTGAAGAGTGGGAATTGAAATTGTTAGAGGTTATTCAAATGGATAAATTAACTGGTATAATAAGAGGAGAAAGTGAGAATGAGGTTTCAAGACAATGGGAAAAGTAATTCAACAAATCAAAAATTCATGTTGAAAAAAGAAAGGGTTAATGTAATTGTGGGAAATCTTGTTAGGGATTTTTAAATTGGGCTAGAAATCAGAGAGGCCAAAGAGAGTTAGAAGGTTGGTTAACTGACTCAAAAGACAAAGATAGAAGTAAAGGATATAATTATGTGTGGAAAACTAAATCATATAGTATGTTGTGTGTTGTATGTGTTATATTGTAATATAATTGTAGTTGTGTTGTATGTGGTGTATTGTAATATTGTAATGTTGTAATATAATTGTAGTTTTTTTCTTTTTTTTCTTTTTTTCTTTTCGTTTTTTTTCTTTGATCTTGTTTTGTTAATTTGTATATTTTTAATAATAAAATTTAATAAAAATATTTTAAAAAAATAAACTCTCAAATGTTGTGAAACATGTGTTTGAATGGTACAGCCTCCTACACACATTTTTCTTTAGGAGAAACAAGTCCACCATATTTTCAGGCAGAGTCGAAGATTTACTTCTGAGTAAATGTGAACCAAGTCAACCTACGTTTTCCTCTGAGTCAAATGGATGGGGTTTTGAAAGGGCTTCACAATACACTTTTTTTTTAAGCAGTCTGGTTTCCTCAGAAGGGAAGACCTGTAATATCTGAATATAATGATTATGGTAGGAGTGGGATCCAAGGGCTCAATCCTTCCACACTGCAAGTATGTAGAGAGTAATACCCTCCCACCCTGCACAATACAAACTAGGGGTTGCAGTTTGAGTGAGCAACTGAAGTAGAACCCTCTCTCATCCCAAGGTACCACTACTGAGATGATTGTTTCACTTGTCCTGCTAGTGACAGGAAACAAACAATCTCAGAAGCAAAAACAGTGAGACTGGGAGAGATTCTCACTGTTCCCATGCTCCAGTCATGCCAACCAACACCGGTGCTGCTAAGAACAGCTCTGGGAGAGCTTGGTTTTCCCCATCAACCAACTGATTTGTACGTGGCAGAGAAAATCAAGTGATATAAGCTGGAGTCTATCCAGAGGAAGATGACCAAAAGAGTGAAGGGTCTGAAAGCCAGGCCCTATGACACTGGTTCTCAATCTGTGGGTCCCCAGATGTTCGTGGACTTCAGCTCCCTGAAGCCCCAGCCTCTATGGTCAATGCTCAGGGCTTTTGGGAGCTGAAGTCCAAAAACATCTGGGGACCCACAGGTTGAGAACCACTGCCCTATGAGGAGCAGCTTAGGGAACTGGGTATGTTTAGTCTGCAGATTAAGAGGGGACATGATAGCCATGTTTAAATATTTGAAAGGATGTCATGTCGAGGAGGGAGTGGGCTTGTTTTCCACTGCTCCAGAGACTAGGACAAAGAACAATGGCTTCAAACTGCATGAAAAGAGATTCCACTTGAACCTCAGGAAAAACTTCCTGATGGTCACAGCTGTTCAGCAGTGGAATATGCTGCCTCAGAATGTGGTGGAGTCTCCTTCTTTGGAGGTTTTTAAGCAGAGGCTGGATGGTCATCTGTTGGGAGTGCTTTGATGTGTGTTCCTGCATAGCAGAGGGTTGGACTGGATGGCCCCTGTAGTCTCTTTCAACTCTATGATTCTATGATTCTGTACTCCTCAACAGCTTCTTGGCATGTACTAGGGGTATGGAAAAGGTTACAAATTCCCTGCTCCATTATAAAAATTACTCTTCTCCCTCTGTCTTTTTTTTTTTTTTTTTGAAAAATGGGAATAGACTTTGTCTAGAGCTTTTTCTATTCTGTTAGTTTTCTCCAATACAGGTTTGGACAAGATTAAAGGAGAAAACAAATTAGCTACATAGATCAACTGTCAAATACTAGGATCTTCCATCCAACCCAGTTTTCCTTCATTAATCACTGGCTCAATATAGAATAAATTTTCAAAGCGGGCTTGTATTGTTACATACTTTGCTAACTTTAAAAAAGGCTCCAGAATATTTCAGCTCTAGGATTGAGTAGTAAACACTACGGCTAATTAGATGGTAAGCCCCAAACCACAGATTTGGATGAATCTGAAACACATATTGCTCTCGGTATGAGGTTTTAGTAAACAAAGTTGTTGAAGTGCTTTGAAGTGTTTGTGAGATGAAATTGTTATAACAAGATTACCCAGCTGAAATTATCAAAAGGGAAAAAAAATCTAAATCAGCATGAATTCAGAATGAGTAAAGCATTCTATCCAAAACCATCCATACAACATAATATATTTTTAATACTATCACTAGCATCTATGTACTCGTACCCTCCAAAACTTCACAGTGACAACTGGGAAAATCAGAGTATGGTCCAGATGGTAAAAGATATTAATGAAGAGAACATACAAGGTAGGAGAAGTTGTACTGCTTTGCTTTTCCCAGAGCCTACCAGGAAAAAAAAAGATTCCATCCACTCCTCTCTCCACTGCTGAGCTGACAGAGGGCCTTTCTGCACTACACTGTTATAATGCACTTTTAACATCCTGTGGAATTCTTGGGTTTGTAGCTTACTGAGGCCAAAGAGCTCTCTGGCTGAGAATTCTAAATGCCCCTCCCTAAACTGCAAATAGGATTCTGTAAGTTGTTGAAAGTGGAATAATAGCACTATAATGGTGTAGTGTGGAAACGGCCTGAGTGCAAACTATTTCTATACTTTGAACTCAGTTTGCAGCAAGTGAAGAAAGCTGAGGACAAAGGGGGAAAGTGAGAGGAGGAGACAGAAACTGGGGCATTTCAAAAGCAGCTTAGAAAGTGAGATAACAGAGTATTGACCAGGACTGTCCCTGATAAAGCAAGTTACAGGGAATGGTTCTGGGTAGGCGTCAGGTTAGCCTGAACATCCACCTGACCTACCATGGCCACAAGGCCTTCCCAACAAATAGTCAAGAAATCTCTTGCTAGTTCCAAGCCCTCATCAGCCATGGGAGTAGGGGAGGTTTGACAACATACTGGGGCCTAAATTCTGTTGCTAGTCTTTACTACAACAAACCCATTGAATCAATGGGAGTTATCTATGTGCTGACTCACCATTAAACCATTGATTCAATAGGATTACTCCAGTTGAGACTAACCAGCAAGATTCTGGTCTCTTTGTGTGAAATACTATTATACTGTGAACTCAGTTTCCAGCAAATGAAGCCAAGGAGAAGGGGGAAAAATAGGAGGAGGAGAGAGAAACTGGGACATTTTAAAAGTGCTTGAAAAAATGGGATGACAGAGGATTAATCAGGACTACCCCTGCCAAATTGGAACAGCTGGAGGATATGATGTTCTTGGCTTGACTCAAGCTCAAAAGAGACTCTTCTTCTTTTGATGAAAATATGATTGAAAATGTTGGAGGATGACTAGATGCATCTTTCACTTCTATCATGATTCTTTTGTAATATGCAGGCCTTTGGTTATAGATACATAGAATAAAATCAGTAGAAGCCATTTCATACAGTGCTACTCAAAGGCCATTTCCACACTACATTGTTATAATGCTGTTATTCCACTTTCAACTTTCCGTGGAATTCTGAGATTTGTACTGAGGCCAAAGAGCTCTCTGGCTGAGAATTCTGAATGCCCCTCCCTAAACTTCAAACCCCAGGATTCCACAGAATGTTCAAAATGGAATAATAGCCCAATAACTGTGTAGTGCAGAAATGGCCAAAGTGGTGGTCCCTGGACTAGTGCCGGTCCCTGAGCCATTGCCTGCCAGTCCCTGGTGAGTCTCTAGAGAATAAAGAAACAATTGTAGCCCATGGGCACAAATATAATACTGGTCCCTGACACACTGGAAAAAAAAGAATTGCCATTTCCTCATGTCAGCTTGGGAAGCACTGTTGTAATTAACAATCTAGAGGTATGATATCTAATCCGTATTCATTAGTGTTGACATTACCATGAATCTGAAATGACACAGTAAGCTTTAAATTGTAAGTTTTAAGTCATGCCAATCGTGACTTAAATTAACTTACACATATTTCCATTACTTTTCCTGTATATTCAGTAGGAAAAGTTGTTTTGTTTCTCTTTGGTATCTCTTTGCATCGTATAACACAGAAGGGCATCTTAAAGGCTGCTTGAATCTCCTTGGCTCACTTCTTTGGCCTGGAATGAACTCAAAAGTCTGACAATTTTTCTTTCTTTAGCTTCTAAGAGTTGGTCAAAAAGAGTGGTTATGAAACAGAAAACTACTTTGTCTGTCTGGTGTATACAGAGAAAATTGAGTTTAGCTTGATTTTCCACGCCTGGCATCCAGTTATTTTAGAGGTAAACTACTAGCTATAATGTGCAAACCTCCAACAGGGAGGGGATAGATGATGGCAATAAAGATGATCTAATGTAACTAATGGTCCTAACAAAGGTTATATAAGAGTGCCGTGCTTTGGGCGTTCTAACATTTCCAACAGTCAGTTAATTAAATGTCAGTCAAGCCACTTAATCTTTTAAGCCACTAAAAATGTAGTGGAATACCCATCGTCTCCTTGTTAGCAACCCATTTGGTTTCTGCAGCACCTGAAAATAGCAGCGGAATCAAGAAATCAATCAGGTAATCAAACAGTTCAAAAAGTTAATATTAGAATGATGCCAACCCTTCTAATAGAATTAATGTCTTCCCTCCAGAGTTCTCTCCTCCCATTCCCTTGCCTCTAGCACTGGCATACAGAAAAAGAAGAGAATGGAAGGGGAGCACCCTTGGAGGGACTGGGAGGGGGATTGTCAGGGAGGGGAGTTATTTGTGGGTTTTCCAAATTGTGAAGGTTTTGTGCCTTGAACCCTCACAAAAGTGTAGGTGCCACTGTACATTTCAAAAATCTGTCCAAAGAATGTTGTGCCTGATCTAATAAAGGGATCACAATATGTTCTTACGAGTGGCTTCTGTGACATTAGGGACTAAGAAACAAACCCCTCACTCCCTTGGATCATAATATTTCAGTCTTGCATTATGTGCAGTAGCTTCCAGTTTGTTTCTTGTATAGATTAAAGTGATAGTCATTGGCTTCAAAGCTGTACACCAGAGCTTTCCAAACTTTTCATGTTGGTGACACACCTTTTAGACACGCGTCATTTTGTGACACAATAATTCAGTAAATAATTCAGTAATTGGAGGCAGCCCTTCCCCTGAGCCTGGCTCACCACTGCTCACCAGGGTCTTCCTCGACCCAGGGCAGCAGAGGGAGTCCTTTCACCAGGGCCTGGCCCGCTGAAGCAGTGAGAGAGGCAGCCCTCTACCCATTACATTCACGCAACACACCTACATGCTGCAGCCAACACACCAACATGTGACACACAGTTTGGAAAACTCTGCTGTAGACCAACTAAGCTTTGGTTCACTCCTGATGTTTTGGCCTCTGTTATCACTGGCCAGCATGGCATGTGGTCTGATACTGTGGGATTTGTTGGTCAAACTATCTGGTTGGGGATAGATGTTGCTTTTAGTAGTTTGGAACAAAAGCATTTAGAGGTCTGCCTCCAGACCTCTAAATACTTGTTTGTTGCATTTTGCATTCATACATAATGCTTAAGATACAGTTTGTTGGAATGCAGGCCTGGACCTTCTCAGTTACAACACCCAGAATATAAAATTCCATTCCTAGAGAGATTCAGTTCCCCTCCTTCCTTCCTTCCTGCCTGCCTGCCTGCAGGTCAGCGCTGAAGACTTCCTAAAAGATCCAGCTTTTGGTTGAATTAAATTTTATTTTCTTATTCTTGATTACTTTCATCTTATCCTCTGTTTTGCTTTGTTTGGGGAATTTAAATATGTAATTATTTTTTTCTATTTTATTGTAATCTGTCTTGGAGGCCTTTTTCAGGTCCCCAAAGAAGGGTGCGAAATCCTTCATAAACAAAGGCAATGAACAGCAATTTGCTTGCTTGGAGCTGTGGACCATTGTATTGATATGCAATTGCATTTAATGCACTTAGTTTCCTTTCCCTTTAAATAAAAGCTACAGAGGAAATACAATTAGATTGAGGGGCATGATATGAGAGGGAAGAGTTTAAACCTTTTCCCTCAGCTGGCATCTCAACAAAAAGTGGTCTTAATAGCTGGTATTAACACAAATAGCAGCTCCTCTTCCCACCCCAGGTTGCCCCGTGGTGACAAAGAGCAGCTTTGGAGGAGGGAGTTGTTACCGTAGTTTCTAGCCAGACTTGGGGGGCACCAGATATCATTTTGATATAAATAATTTGGCCTTCCTTACCCATTCCTTCCCACGTGCTTGCGAGGCCCCTGGGCAAGCACACAAATAGGCTCGCTCGCTGATCGCCGTAATATTCCAAAGCAATACAGGCAGGCCAGAAATAGCCAAACTACCACTTCAGGAGACGTCACGGCAAGTACCCTAATTATGTATGCACGCTACTTACAAAGAACTCCCTGCCCCGAGCCGAATACTCAATTGTCAAGCACTCTGTGTTTGAATACTGACTACCCTATTGACAATTCGGACCTAGCTCAATCATGCTAAATTCTGACCTTTTGGAGGCTTTGTCTCCAGCCCAAAACTCATTGTATTTCCCAAGAACGGGAACTTGTGGCTACAATTTCCCCTATAAGAATCCCTGACCCTGAGCACTTCTTTGGATTGCTCGAATTGCTGGACCGCCTTGCTGCCGCTTTGCTTGGCGAGCCTTCCCCTCAGTCCCACGTACTGAGAACCTTCATATCCACGAACTCTATCTTCAGACTACCCAGGCTTCAGGACAGGTGCAGTATTTCCGGAACCAAACCTCCTCTTAAAATCCCTCTATCCCACTGTAGCTTTTATTTCTATAGCTATCTGTGTGAGTGTGTTGCATACACTTGTTTGATTGTATTTTAATAAAAACAACAATTATTATTTCACTTCTGTTTGCTCCTTGACTTGGCCTGACCCCGTAGATATTGGGTTCAAGATCTCGCTACATTACTCTGCCTCTCGCATTGCTAACTTGTGCTCTTTGACTAATTTCCCCAACTTGTATAGTTTGGAGAGCATTTAGGTGTCCCTCACGGGATCCCCAGAAATCAGGGTAACAGACTGTTTTGGCAGGACTCAGGAAAAGGGAAGGATCAGGGTCATTCCTGCATGTTGAAACCCCAGTCCTGATCTTACTGCATTTTATAGGTGAGAAGGATGGAAAAATATTAGAAAATATTCCATCAACAATGAAAAAGAGGGTTTCCTGAGTGTTAGGAAACCTCATGAAGACATTTCCCACAAGGTGTTAATAATCTTTGCAGTTTGGGACATTTCTGCTTGAGAAACTCCACTGCAATTTCTGTTCACAGATCTTCTTCTGCATGGAAAAAAAATCTGCATAGAAAATACAGAGGGGTTTTTTTTTTTAGTAAAATAACATTTTTTTTAACATAAAATTGTCCTGATCTGCTAGTAGTCTTCAACCACTGTTCAGTTTTCCAGGACTTTGTTGTAGAGAAAACTGTTAAACTTTTGTTATTATCAGTAAAAAAAAAAAAAAAATCTTATTGCTTCCTTCAGGAATGAAATTTAGAGAAGATTTACATCCCTATTCGTGATCTAGTTTGGCTTTTAATAATGCTGTGATTGTCAGTTACTGGCCCTCCAGCTTTTTTCCTTTACAAAAGATCATCCTGATAAAAACCGGTTGCAGGCCAAGAATTTAGCAAAATAAAATAAAATAGATTCTCATTACTTTGCATAGTGGTCCATGAGAGCAGTCCTACAACTCATTCAGAAGGCTTCCAGGAGAGAAACTTTGACCCTTTTAGCCAGAAAAAGAGTGATCTAGAGAGAGTGATGGCTGCAGGGACAGCCTTGCCAGTGTGGGGGGCAGGGGGATACATGTGGTATCTGGATCACAAATTCCTGATTTGAGGAGCGGCTGTTCATCCCCACCACACTCTGTTTTTGTTGGAGTTTCATTCTTTCCAGAAAGGTTTTTGTTAAAAAATACAGTGATATTTAAAAGAAGAACATTATAGAAGGAACATAAAGAGAGCGATGCAGAATCAGACCAAAGCTTTTTTAGTCTAGGACTGACATATTCAAGTTCTTGAAATCTAGGCAGCCTAATTATGCAAATTTGCATATCCTGCAGAGTAAGTGTATTATGCACATTACTGCCTCATACAAATGAGACATGCTAATTCAACTATTTTCTTTTCTACCGCTATGTTTCAGCCTTGACTCCACTCCTGTAGAGAAAACCAGTCCAGTATAAAAGTTTGAGAAAACTGATTTGAGAAAACCAGTCCAGTATAAAAGTTAACATGCCAGACCTGGAACAGGGAGAAAGTTAAATCCCTTACTTGGTTACAAAGTGTAAAAGGTGGGACTGGGGCAGTCACCACCTGTCAAACACACCAACTTTACTGTTTTTTGGTAGAGATAAACATGAGGAGAGGAACCATACAGTGTGGCCTTGGATATTGTTGGTACAATACAGATTGTTATTTTTATTCATACATAGGGTCCTTGTGGTATCCTTTTAGGTTTTTGCAATTTTTAAAAAAGTACATATGTCTGAGATTGCCACAGGAAGCCCTTCAAATGATACATTATCATCTGATTAACTGGCAAAAATGGAGAGTAAAGTGAGGGCTACCAGCAGAAATTGACAGGAGAGGAACACCAAAGTCTGATTTCATTCAAAGATATATTTTTCTAGATTAATTTTTTGTTTTCTTTGATTTTCTTCATCATGACTAATTTATTATTCATCTCACTGACATTACTACATGCATGCTACCACCCAAATACTGTTTGTTAATGACCACATTTAAGATAATTTTTTTTAACTTATTGCATTTCATTTCTTCTCACCCCACTGATTGTATCTTCTCACCCATGGACAGAGTTGTCTCCATCATCAGGTAGGGTGAAGCAATCACTTCATGTGGCCAGATACCAGGACTGCGAACTGTGCTGCTCCCCATCTTATTCCTGCCCCAACACACTCCTTCTCAGCCACTCCATCTTAGCTTGTTATGATATCTACTCATTGTTCTTCCATCTCCCAGCTCTCTATCTCCTACTTGCTTTTATGGTTGTTGTGTTGTTCTCCTCGTCACCTACCTGGTTCACCATCTCCTGCTCCCAACATTTTCTACCTGGTAGGTCCCTCACATGGTGGCAATTGTTACTACTCCTCGCTATGGTGTCTGCCTACTGCTCTTCCCAGCTCCTGCTCGCTCAAACAGTAGTAACAGTGGCTGCTACTATTTCTCTTTTAAGTCTCTGTCCGTTGTCGCTTTCATCTCCTGCTAGCCTGTACACTTGTGGCAGTGGTTGCTCCTCTACCTTGTTGCTGTACCTGCCTGACTCACACACAGCTACAAACACATCAGTCTCCTGTGTACATTTAGTTTGTTTAAAGACCTATTTAATTTAGAAGGACTTCTGTCAAAGTGTTTCAAAGGCTATAACATATACCCAAGCCAAGGAATGTGGAGTTCCTTCCAAAAGAAATGTATCATTTTTTAAATAACTGAAACTGCTTTCCAATCTAAGATCTATAGCAAACACCTGTTTATCTAATTCAATATCTGTCTATCTGTCTGCCTCCCTACCTGTCTGCCTGTCTGCCTATCTTTTGATCTTCTATTTTTACTTTCACCCATCTCCTCCTTTCCTCCTGGTAGGACATCTTTCAAGAAGCCTGTGAAAAATAAAATGGAACTTAGTTTTTTTCCAGAAATCCAGTAAAGATGAATAAATTGTATTGCCTTGCCATGTATGTTGTAGCTAATAGGTTTTTTAATGCTATTTTACACTGCTTTCCCAGGTACTTGGCTCCGTTCATTTTCTTTTCATTCATTCTTGTATTTTGGCTCCATACTATTTTTAGTCATTGTCTGCAGTATCTCTAAAATCATAGCTCAGTTCTCTGAAAAGAAACTAGGTTTTCCTCACAGATTTGCAATGTGCATCCATCTCTGTGTGTGCTTGCTGTCAGTGGACACCTTCATATTTCCAGTCTTTACTTCTTATGATTCTTTATCTTTAAACTAGACTTGGATGCACCAGCTCCTCCATTAGAGAACCATTCCTGTAAAATAGTGCTCACCATAGTGGTGGCTGGTGGCTTCTACATCAGTGAATTCACTGCAGATTTTAGTGTGAACTTTAAGGGAACTAGCAGGACCAAATCACAAAAAGGGTTTAGCACCTTGGATAGATTCTTTAACATTTGGACTAAAACCCAAAGGGAATTTACTGCCCCACTGATATGGAGGCCACAAACAATCACTGTTCTGCGTAGAATAGTCCCTACATGATTTTGATTTGAGGGCCAAACTATGCTAAAGCAACCCCAATTCTGGTCTATATGAATTGTAGGTGTGTTGTCCATAAAGCTACCCTGAGTTTCCTGGATGCACCTGGCTGAAGATAGGATGTTAAACTAGATGGACATTTGGAGTGATCTGGGACTACTCTTCATTAGATATAAAGAGGAATATATGAAGCTGTAGCCTTTTTGCCTTCAAGTCATTATTAACATATGGCGACCTTAGCGTGAACCTCTCAGGCAGTCTTCTTGGCCAAATTGATTCAAAGGAGCTTTGCCATTGCCTTCATCTAAGGCTGGTAAGTTGGTTTGCCCAAGGTCACCCAGTGGGATTTCTACGGTCAAGTGGGAATTTGAACCCTAGTCTTCCGTAGTCCTTGTCCAACACTCATGCCACTACAACACGCATATGAAGCTACCCTGGGCACCATTAGTACACAGAGCCCTTTACAGTCCCTTTTAGCTCACAACAGATCTCCACAGTTTCAGACAAAAAATTTTCCCATCCTGTTTTGTGGGATCCTCTCCATGGAAATTGTGTTCATTCCAATCTGAGAAAGAGCCTTCCATAACATTAAGCAAGGCTTCACAGTGTATGATTTAACTGGTTTGGGAGTTCTTTCCAATCCAGATTGCTCACTTTTAATACAGAAATTTCCCTGAAAGAAAGAATGCAAACGCTGGACATTTTTTAATGTGGTATATACATCTAGTACCACTCACACACAATTTTGATACTTTTGACAGGGCCATGACTCATTTCACAGAAGGTTAATCAAGTCTTCTGATGCTATTTAGGATGACTTGGGAACCAGCTTATCAAGCTCGAGACAGACATTAACCTGCAGTCCTGCTGTTTTCAATTCTCTCTGCTTCAATAGTCTGGTCCACCTCACAAAGAAGCCAGTGGGGTTTGGACTGAGTTGTGCACCACTAACATTTCAATTGAACATTAACTTTCTCTACACAACAAACTTGGCCTAAAAGGTTCAGTGCTGTATCATCTCTGATACAAGGCAGAGATATGCCGTGTCTGATATGAAATAAATTTACTGCAGAGTGGAAACTGTGCCTGCAGCTAATCAGATAGCAAGCAGAAAAAATGGGAAATGCTTTGGCTTCACAAGTCAAACCCTGTTGTGATCCTTTTAGTCAGGGTGACAAGTGCCATATATGTACAACTCTGTAGCAGCATTAAATTGGGGAAGGGGAACCTGAAGTGGATGCAGCATCAAATGACAGCATGTGGCAAAACTGAGTTTCCCCTGCCTGGCATTTGAACGGCCTCACTGCTGGCTCTTCTCCCTTTGTAATCGCTATGCCCTAGCATTACTGCAGACATGTGATACCATGGCAACAACCTGGTCTGTCTATGGACATTGGATTAAATAAAAGAGAGGCTTGCACTGGCATAAGCAAAATAGAATAATAGATTTCAGCAGGACCAAAAAAGGACCATCTGTATGACTTATGCTTCTATCAAATACCTCCTCCCATCATATAGTATGATCTGGCAGTGCTTGATGCCCCCTGCTGCTTGAAGTCCTGAGGAAGGAACAAATCCAGGTTTATTGAGTTTTTTCTGAGCTTGTTGTAGATAACTAGTAGATTATAATTGGTCTGATGGGTTGCAAGGAGAGTAGGCCTAATGCAGACCCATCCAGATACAGGGATGGACTTAGCAGGGGAGAATTTCTTGATGCCATCATTTTAAAGTAAAGAGGCTTAATTTGCAGTCTTTTATTCTCTGGATTTGGCAATGAAGTTCTGAGCAAAAAGCAGAAGGGGGAATTTATATTTTACAGACAATGCATATTAAAAGTTGTATATATGGAGGAGTTTCATACAAAATGATATAGAAAGACAAAGCACCTACAAAAATGCTTATTTTGGGCACCTCCCCCAAAAAAATCCCATGTACATCCCATGTGCATGTGTTTGTTTTTTTAAAAAAATCACACACTAATGCAGAAGCAGGATGGAACAAATGTATGACTGCATCCATGCACAAGAGACATGAACCAGTAAGAGACTAGAGAAGCAGTCCCTAGAGAAATTCTCTATGAGTCATACAAGTCAAACTGCAAGAAGGAGGCAACAGTTCTAAATGGCTCAGACAAGTGAGCCAAACCACAGACTTCCACTTCAGAAATGTGGAGATCTGGTAGGGATGGAGATGGTGAGAACAGAGGTGGCAACACAGAACAAAGACAACCCATGAAGCAAACCTCTAAAGGAACCTCTACTTAGGCTGTCTTTATCTATATATCTTTATGGGAAAGATCAGCTGGCAAATAGCATCCAGGAGAAATTTTTGGCTTTAGATTAGGTAGGGATTTTGTTCAGCCCATTTTTTTCAGGACTTTCCAAAATTGCACATTTCTTTATAAACATGGTAGAAAGAATTTGAGGTGAAATTTCTGAAAGCAGTGGAAAGTGACATATTCTCTCATCCAAGGAAGTAACTTGGAGTACTTAGGCTTTATAGATCTGATTTTGAATCCCTGGGCCCTTTCATACTACACATTTATAGTGTTTGGTCTTGTTTTTTTTTCATTTTTGCTGTCATGGCTGCATCCTATGGACTCCTGGAATTTGTACACTGGTGAGGCACTAGAATTCTTTGGCTAAGAATTCTAAACATCCCTCCCTAATCTGCAACTATGGCCATTACAGTGGAATCATGGCACTATAATTGTATCAGCCCATTCACACTACAGAATCATAGTGCTATTATTCCACTTTAACTGCCATGATTCTGTCCTATGGAACCTTGGGACTTGCAGTTTAGGGAAGGGCATTTAGAGTTCTCAGCCAGAAAGCTCTAGTGCTTTTGAAAACTACAACTCCAGGATTCCATAGGGCGTAGATGTGGCAGTAAAAGTGAAATCATAGTGCTATAATTCTGAAGTGTGAAAAGGGCCTATGTGAAAGTACCTCTTGTTGGATTCACTCATGTCTGTTGTGCTGAATTAGCTCCTCATCTTTATAGTTACAGGGAAGTATAACACAGGGAAGTATAACATGGATTTCTCCATTTTGGAAATAGCTTTATCTGGTAAATTTGACCTGTGCAGATGGTTGAGAATTGTGTTCAGTTCATTTTAAGTTAGAACATTGGGATTTGAAACATTTAAATATGGGAGAATAACAGATTTATCCATTTGTAATCACACCTCCAGATAGCTACTTTTTTCCCCATGAAAAAAAATTAGCCTTCATCAAGCACGCTTGTAAAATAGCCAGACAGAGCCTCTAAAGTCAAAGTTGGTTGCAGAACCCACATAGGACTGGATTTACACAGCAGGCATTCTGTGATACTATCTTCATAGTTGTATAATGTCTGCAAATGTCAGTCACTTAGTACGTGTATTTTTCCCCCATAAGCCAAAAAACAAACATGTAGATCTATTGACACTGGGCTACTGTTTTGTCACCACTAATAAAATATATTGGGACAAAAATTATTTGAACAACGAGGCAATGAAACAGAAGTGAAGTGCTCTAGTTGTCAGATTGGCACCATCTAGGGGGAATAACAACAATATCCTGCTCTATCTTAGGGTGGCATACAATAAAATCAATTTAAACAATTTAACACAATTTGCAACATTATGAATAATTTAAACAGATTAAAAGTATATTAAATAATTCAGCTAATTAAAACAAGACAGTTTAAAACCATTTAAGACCATTTTAAATTACGCAAATATGACCACTTGGATGAAATTAATCAAGTCATTATACAGCTTAGTTCCAGACTGTTTGACAGACTCTATCTGCATATATAAGCCACCCTGCACTGTGAGATCCCCAAGCAAGGCCCTTCTCTCAGTCCTATCACATTCACAAGAATCACTAGTGGAAATGTGAGACAGGACCTTCTTAGTAGCCCCTAAGTTCTTGAATTCTCTTCCTAGAGAGGCCACCTTGGCATACTTCATGTACTCCTTCCCTTTTTACCCTATGAGGTGGGGGATGTTTGGGTCCACCTGCAATGCTTGTGTCTCCTTAAAATTTTGGGAAATTTTAGCTCAAAGGAGGCCTGTGAGAAGAGGGTAACAGCAGGTTCCTTTCACCTATGTATACCAATATTAACTGCAGAGAGGACTGCAGTTAAAGTTAACCCCAAGTGTTTTATTTGAACTGACAAACATACAGGAAATCAGACACTCTTAAGAACCATACAAGGGTATTGGAAAATGAGGAGAGAAAGGCTGGATAGAGAGAGATTAGGGGTGGCAATAGTTACCAGTCTTGAAGCAAGAGGTTGAAGCAGAGGGGCTCTGGCAGTGTCTGAAAGTAGCACAGGGACACAGACATCTGGGCTACGTTCTAGGTACTATGTCCAACGTACTACAAAAGGAGAGCGGGGAAGGGGCCAGCCTAGACTCTTGCAGAAGGGAATTCCAGGGGTTAGGAGTAGCCACTGGGAAGGCTCTGTCTCATGTCCTCACCAAGTGAGCCTGGGCTGGTTGTGATTAGTGCTGTGCACTGAATTTACTAGTTTGGTGAAAAAACTCTCCCAGGCACTAACTGTCTCTCTTTGTAGGACCTGATAGACTATAGCTTTTAAAAACAGACAATTAACCGAGTAGCTCCAAGAGCAAGGAAAGAAAAAGAAAGCAGTTGAAGACAAACTGATTTTGACACACAATTATTTATTCATGAAAAGACAGAAAAACATAACAGCAAAATCCAACAGAACAATCTATGTTCAATACGAGCTGCTTCTCAAAAGATAAGAGGGAGAGAATAACACAGGTGCTAAAAACTATACTCCTGACCAAACTCAGGGGGCTAAAGGTGTGCAGCTAAGCTCGAGGGACTGCAGATGAAGACAACCACATGGATTTTCTTACCCTCCAATGGGAAGAAGAGTCCAGTTGGCTGGATAACTGAAGATCAGGTCAGGGGGTTCTTCTCTTGGGGGACTCTGTGATTCTTCCAGGCTCTTTCTGGTCTGTTTCCATGGAGTCTCTCCTTTGGTGTTCTTCCAGGCTCCTTCTTTTTAGCCTTTTTCAATCTAGAGTGCAGTTCTGTAAATCTGTGTCTGCAAGCAGATTCATTTATTCTCTTAGGGAGAAGCAGATACTCTCCAATGGGTCTGAACCAGATTTTCAGGACTTCCATTCAGTGGAAGTGAACAAGTCAGTTTACTGATTGTTCTCTCAAAAACATCAAGGAGCCATTTCCTTTTCAGCAGAAGGGAGTTGGAGGCTTGGTGGGAAATTTCTAGTTTGTATTTTAAAATGAGCCCTGATTCTCTAAGATGGGCATGGGGTCCAGGCAATTGATTTTTCTACCCTGAATGTGTGCAGACTACAGCAAGAGGAAACTCCCTTCCTGATGCATCAAAGTCTACTTGCAATTAATATTACCAAGCATAACTCATAACAAGGGGGTAGGACCTAGAGAAAACCCTCCCCTCTAGATCTTAAGATGCTGGCATGTTTCTATAAGCCTATAAATTCTTATAAATCTATGTCCTTCTTTAAAGCTGTGTGAATTCTATATGTTAATTACTCATACCTTACAGGAATGAAAGAACAAGTCCAATCTAATAGCAGCAATGCCTTCCAGATGTCTTCATCCATCATCCCAACAAGTACTTTGCACAACTGAGGAAGCACACTCTGGAATTCCTTATACTTTAGCATTTGGCTCTACTAAAACAAAGCAGACTCAGCTTTCTAGGCTTGAAAGGCTGGAAATAGTATCTTGACTATGTAGTTGACACCATTCGTACACTTTTGTATTTTTGTATCTGGCATGGTTACACACTTAAGCCATTTCCCCAGGATTCCATAGGATGTTGAAAGGGGAATAATAGCACTATAACAGTATAGTGCAGAAATGGCCATACTTTCTGATGTGGTTGAGTTATTCTTATTGAATTAGACTTGTCAAAGTTGGTTTTTGCATTGTTGTTATTATTATTATTACTACTATTATTATTTATTAGCTATGTACTGTACTTCAGATCCATTGCTGTGTTCAAAGATTTCTCTTCAGTCATATTTTTCTCCTTTTATTTTATTGTTGCAGAAAATAAAGAGTTGAAAGAAATATTGATTAGATCAAGAGCACCCAAAATGGCCATAAAGCATGAACATTATGAAGCAAATATTCACAGAAAACTTTCAGCTCTGAGACACAAGTTACTTCCAGCCAATATCTTTCTTGACAATTATGACCATCTTTGATACAGGCAGTGAGGGAAAACATCTGAAGGAATGTGGACAATAAATCTCTCTTGACCCCAACATATTCCACCTAAAGCAATACTATACATCATAACTTATGTGTACTATTATTTGATAACAGTGATGTTTGCTCCTACAATGACCTTTGGAATACTGTATTATTAGAATGTAATCTATTTTACACCTGAGATACCTAGGGCTGCCAGATTGAACAGTGGAGACAGCTCCTGTACCTTTATTGAATGTGGAGAAGAAGCAATTTCAGCAGGTTTGCTTGTCATGCAACCAGATAACAAGCAACACCTGCTGAAATGTCCTCCTTTACACAACCATTAAAGGTACAGCAGCCCTCTCCTAAAGCTCCCTTCCCAATATATAGTAAAAAATGCCTCATGCCAGTTAGAGAGTGTTTGGGGGCTAGAGTTAGTGCAGTGGAGGACCATGGCTCTTTGAGTTCTCCTGGGGAGTCAATACAGCTCTACAATTGCCTACTCCTGCTTTAGATGGTAATGGGTTAGATCTAGGAAGTGCTTCTACCTGATTTTGGGGGATTCTTTTTTGTCCCCTTCATCACAGCTCAACCATTTCAGCAGCAAACCCCAAACCTTAGTCTGGCCTTTCTGGGGGACCAGAGCGGCAGTCCGTAGAAGGACCCTGCCACCATCTTATCTGTATGTTGCTGAAACAGGAACCAACCCGGTTTCTTTGCTTTCTTCAAAACATGTCAGGTAAGTCTTGCTCTGTGAGGAGGGGATATCTCCTGAACTTTCTGCTGACAGGAGACCTGGATGCCTGCCCCAAAATCCTGTCCTGATGTCATCATTGAGCACTTCTCATTCAAAGCTCCCTGGTGTGGGTGATCTATTGTTGTGAAAAGAGCTCTTGACAGTCAGTGCAAGTCTATGTACTTTTTTTCCCTATAAAGCCCACAGCATAAATAGCAGACTGTCAAGAGGACCTATTAATCTGAGGTGACCTTCAGTCATCAGATAAAACAGTCAGTTTGATCATCTTGCTTTGATGGATGCTGACTGCCTCTGATCTTGCCACTGACCTCAGTTTTAGGGGCAATGAATTATGTGCTTGCCCGTACTGTCCCATGTGTCAAGTGTAATGCTTCTTCACCTGACAAGTTCATTGAATCCTGCATTGTATTCTTTCTAATATATTTATTTGTCTTCTGCCTTCTTGGATGCCTGGGAGTTGCCATGGAGATGTCTTCACATTATAATCAGATCCAGTTTGCTCATCAAAGCCCAAATATTTTTGCTTTACTTTTAAACTACAGACAGTAGTAGAAAAATATTATGTGCAATTTTTAAAACAAATGTATTCCTCTCTGTCTCAGACTAGCTTACTAAGTATGGAAATCAGAGACCCCAAACAATGTGTTTCTGTGCTGATGTACATAATTTGTTAAGGAAAATCCACTTTTAAAAATACTTTGTGCTTTGTAGGAGCATGATGAGGGAAGCCAAGACTGATCATAGATAAACGTAAGATGTAAACAGAAGCTCAGGTACTTTAGCTGTGTATTCCTCTATGACAGAGAACTGGATTGGCCCTGATGTTCCCTTTCAGCTCTGTGATTTTATGATTACAGTCAGCCCTCCACTTTTCACTTTTGCAGATTTGATTATTCGTGGATTATTTGCTGTCACATCTGCTGCCTCCCTATACCATTTTTAATATGGATGGCAGGCCTTGTGAGACTGAAAAGCTGTGAACGAGGCTTATAAGTCTCTGTTAAAAATGGTGTGGGGCAACAGTGGAGGTGACAGTAAACCCCGCCAGCCACCCACTTCTGCCTTGTGAAGGAACCCTAATACCTCAGAGGAATCCATGGTGGGCTGAATATGGTGATCAAACTTTTTTGTGTGTTAAATATGGTTTGGAAGGGCCTAGAGTTATTCATGGTTTTTCCACTTTCACAGGGGTCCTGTGCCCTTAATGTAGCAAATGTGGAGGGATGACTGTATTCTGAAACACCTCTTAGCCCCAAAAGACTCTAATGAGC
This sequence comes from Iguana delicatissima, assembly GCA_948472985.1. Classification (NCBI taxonomy): domain Eukaryota; kingdom Metazoa; phylum Chordata; class Lepidosauria; order Squamata; family Iguanidae; genus Iguana; species Iguana delicatissima. Next base: position 20,336 of record CAOKZL010004511.1, read on the forward strand.
AATTTTAAAATCTTTTAAAAACTTGAAATACTAGTTTTTGTACCCAGCCTTTATGTGGACAATGTCATTATATATAGTTTATTCACCAGGTGACACTAGAGGTAGTTAGACCCAGGTTGAGACAGGCACTTCTATTTGCTATTCTGTTCCTGTAATTAGGACAAACAGTTTAGCTTTTGTGTCTAGCTTCCTAGCTATGACCACTATGATCCCCACACACTACACACACACTTGGCTGGAGAATGTAAGCCTTTCAGATATTGGTTAACTGCAGCTTCTGTTAGCTGTACCCAGCAAAGTGAGTGGTGAAGAGTAAAAGGACTTAATGCCCCAAAATATACTCTGTTCCATCTGTAAGCTTTCTGTAACAATGTCCAACAGTCAAAACAGAAGTGAGTTTTTGTCAAATATGAAGGAGAAGCGTATATTAGGAAAGTGTCTCTTTAAGAGCACTGGAAACAGTGGACAGGAAAGGACCAAGCTACCACTTTTAAAGAGACATATGCCTACCTATCTAGTACTTCTTTCTACTTTTCTTCTTGATGGGACACATACATGTAAAATGATTGTTTAGAAAGAAAGAGTCAATTGGCTTTGGCCTGCGGTAAACTTCCAAGGGAAGGAAAATCTACCAGACAGCCACATTGTAAGCTACCTTGTGTCCTTCACTGGAAGAAAGGTGAAATATATTAAAAAAAAAAAAATGAACAAGCACCCTGTAGCTATTAAAATTCATCATTATCCAGATTGATTTAGATAGAAGGGACTTTTTATCTGTCTTAAAGCTTGAGAGAAAACATGACTGCTCATGAGACTCTTAAGTAATTTTTTTGTAGTTCTTGTGTTGGTACCATGTCATACTAGGCTGCTTCATGTACATCAGAGTCTGTTTAGTTATAATGTATCCTGTGTGATGAAATGACCCACCACACAGACGCTACACACACACTATGAGATACCCTTGGAAAGCCCCAGTGTAGTTGTGTTGAAGTAGCTCGCCAAGAATTGAGACCACCGGATTAGAAAGCAAAAATAAAAGTTTATTTTTCTGCAGGGATCTCAGTGGAATGATTTCCAAAGCCTGAGAGCCCCGATCCAGGTATTAGCTCTCTTTTTATACCCTCTTGTAAACAGGTTACAGGAAATGATTACATATGACCATATATGAAGTGTTTACAGGTCAGGCAGACCTGGGTTACATCTTTCAAAAATGATGTATTTTGGTACCAAGGGAGTATTTGTCCAACATCAAAACTCCCTAGGTTCCCGGCACTGCTAAGCACATACCTAAGCCTCTTGATAAGATAAAGGGCGCATCTGCTCACCTTATTTTTCTATATTTTTCTACCTTAGCATTAGCTTCTTCAACTTAACCCTTTCATTCCCCCCTTTATGCCAAATTCTACGCAATTTGACATACTTAAGCTTGCTTTTGGGCCATAACAGCAAAATGAGCTGCCTTCCCCTCCATAGCTTGGGAGAGAGAGGCATGTACACATTTCACAGCACAAGAAATACATATCATTACTAAAAACCCTACTACAATTAAAAGTACAATACCTAGAAACAAGGTTTTTAACCAGCTAAGATCTGGAAGCCAAGAAGTTAACCAATCCCAGGGGTTACTAACGCCACTGTCATTATTTTGTATCAACCCTTGCAACTGCTGTATCTCATCCTCTATAGTCTTGTTCAAATCATGAAACGCAACCTTGCATCCTCCTTTGACTATGGTACAAAACCCCCCTTTTCTGGCTAACAAGTAATCCAAGGCCATTCGATGTTGTAACAATAGCTGATTTAGCTCTTCAATTTCTTGTTGGAGGGCTTGTACCAATTTCCCAGTCGCATTTATAGTTTTCTCCAATCTGCAAGTCAATCCTATTATGCTCCTACGATTTTCTTGAGCCATAATTCCTGGGTAGGATCCCAAAGTGAGGACCCCTGTGATCAGTCCTCCTCCTACTCTACTACCCTCACTCTCAGACAATTGTGGCCTCACGATGACCAGATCCTCACATTGACTTCCCAGTGGTCCCACTAAATTCCGTTTCTTCCTACCAACTCGTTTGATCTGTCTTGGTAGGAAAACTTGGACAGGTATAGTCATATATCCTATTCCTATACACTGGTAAGTCCCTGGGTGGTAGTTGGTGGCCCACCCATTAAAGTAGAACCATAAATGCGGGTCTCTAGCCATCAATCCAGAGCATATACTACCTGACCCTGTATAATTAGGAGTGAACATGGGATATTCTGGGTATAAATCTCCAAAATTAGTTTCATTTAAGTCCCCCTTGGGTTGATAGGAGTTATTATATGTGCCATACAAATAGAATCTATCACTACATGCTGAATAATTTCCCAGTTTACCATAAAATGAGGAATATTTTATATATCCTTTCCACTTAGAATTCCAAGATCCACTATGGTGACAGCAAAAACACATTCCGGGGGAATAAGTATAAAACTTCAACCGCCTAAATCGAGTCTTGTTTATATTACTATCAACTTTGGCAAACATATTGGGATTCCCTCTCAATGCTGACTGTAGGGCTCCTACAACCACTCCCGGTTCACTAATAAGGGAGGGCATAAAACCGAAATCTGCTACAGTCTGTGGATGTTCATAGATCAGGGTGACATTGGGTCCGTGTTGTTGGAACATGTGTGCAGCATGTCGTTTGAACCAGTTAGCCTCGACTACTCCACCCATCACGCTCCACATCCCGATCAACATTACCCACTTCATTTTCGGAGCCACTCAGGGACCCAAATCTACTTACTCCACACAAATTCCTTCTGTACATATACAAAAATACTAAAATACCAAGAAATATACACACTACTATTATTATTAGATCACTAATACTAATATTCATTGTTTCTCTCCCATATCCACTGTAGGGGATCTGGCCGTGCGTAGAGTAGTCAGCCTCCGGAGTGACTACAGCAGGGCTCAGTCCCAATCTTCCTCCTCTGCAGTTGCTAGGTCTGACCGTACGTAGAGCTACCAGCGTCCAGCGGGTGGCAGCAGTAGGGTCTAGCCTAGAGTCTTCATTCACCTGTTGCGGATCTGACTGTGCGTAGAGTGGTCAATTCCCTGGTATGACCACGGCAGAGTCTAGTCCAATCTCTCTCCCCCTTTTCTTCTGGACAATTTCAGTTTCAAAGGGTTTTCTTGTGATGAAATTACAGCCCAATCAGTAAACGCCCTTTTTATCCTGGTGTAGTGTATCCAAGGTTTCAGCCCTGCTACTTTTACTGCAGTGGGGGTGACTAACAGCACGTGATACGGCCCCCTCCAGCCTGGTGATAGAGGCTCCCCTTTCCAATCTTTAACCCACACCTCATCCCCAGGCTGGAAGGAATGGGCCTTTGTGAGGAAAGGAACTCGTCTAACCTCTAAAGCATGGGCGTTTACCTTCTCTAGAGCTTTCCCTAATGCCTGCACTTCTTCTTGGAGGGTTAAGTTCCCCAGCTCTCGAATGTCCCCTCTCAATCCCTTCAGGATGGCCGGGGGTCTTCCATACAGCAGCTCAAATGGACTCAGCCCAGTCGTCCGATGAGGGGTGCATCTTTTCTCAAAAGAGCTATTGGGATCATCCAACCATTTGAGCTTAGTTTCTTGACACAATTTTGCAAGCTGAGTCTTCAATGTTCTGTTCATCCTTTCCCCCTTTCCCCAGAACTTTGGGGCCTATACGCACAATGTAATTTCCAAGTAATTCCTAAGACTTCTGCCAAACTCTTAACTACTCCGTGCACGAAGGCCGGGCCATTATCAGATCCGATGTGAAGGGGTAACCCGTATCTAGGTACGATGTTTTCGGAGTAGAGTTTCGTACTACTTCCTTCGCCTTCTCGGTTCTAGTAGGATATGCTTCAACCCACCCAGTGTGAGTGCACACCATTACCAACATATATCGGTATTGTCCCATCCGTGGCATCTCGGTGAAGTCCACCACTAGGGATTCGAAGGGGAGATCCTTGATGTTGGGTTCCCTTTTTCCAATCTGGGTCCTTGACGCGGGTTTTCCGAGCGCAGAGTTGACACCGTGATGACGCCAGCATGGTGTACTGTCTCATTCCATCTATAAACACATCCTTTGCTAACAACTGGGCCAACGCTGTCTTTCCCAGATGCGTGGTTTCATGTGCCTTCTGAACGATTGGCCATCCCATAGATTGGGGTATGTACCGTCTTCCATCTGGTAGGACCCACCAACCATCTTTGTCGCTTATAGCTTTCAGGTCCTTTTCAGCCCTCTCATTCTCCTGCTGGGTGTATCTAGGGGTCTGGTTTCAAGGAGTTTTGGGAAAAATGGTACTACCAATTCTCTGGGCAGGTTCTCCTTCCCACTCACTAGTTCACTCTCAGCAGCCTCCTTTGCAGCAGCATCTGCCTTCCGGCCCCCGGGCCACTGGATCTTGCCCTCTCTGATGTCCTTTACAGTGCATCACAGCAACTTTACTAGGGGCCCACCCGCTTCTAATAGGTGCTCTATTTCTTTTCCATATTTGATCTCTTGTCCTGAAGAATTGATCAATCCTTTTTCTTTGTACAGTGCTCCATGTGCGTGCAGGGTAGTGAAGGCATACTTTGAATCTGTGTATATGTTTACAGTAAGTCCTTCGGCCAGCTCTAAAGCCCTGATCAAAGCGATAAGTTCCGCCTTCTGGGGAGGTACCAACAGGTAGCGCTTTGGCTTCTTTCTTTTTCTGCCGTGACCACTGCATAGCCGGCCTTTCGCTTCCCCTCTCGCACAAAGCTACTTCCATCTGTATAGTAAGTGACATCAGGATGGGGCCATGGGGTATCCCGCAAGTCTGGTCTACTTATACTTCATCCATGGTTTGAAGGCAGTCGTGGTGTATATTTAGATTCTGCTGGGGCATGTTGCAGGGTTCAGGGTGGTGCACAACTCCAACTTCACTCTAGGGTTTTCATACAACATTCCCTGATACTTGGACATTCGGCTATTCGTGAACCAATAGCTACCTTTGTACCCATGAGGGCCAGTACAGAATGTGGAACCTTTACCATCAAATTCTGGCCTAAGGTTAACTTATCTGCTTCTTTTACCAACAAGGCTGTTGCTGCTATAGCCCTGAGACACCCAGGCCATCCTCTAGCGACTGGATCTAATTGCTTGGGGATATGCCACTGGGCGATACCAGGATCCCAACATCTGTGTCAGTACTCCCACGGCTATTCCATTCTTCTCATCAACAAATAAGGTGAACTTCTTTGTTACATCTGGCAGACCTAGCGCCGGAGCTTCCATCAGCGCCTTCTTTATCTGTTCCCAGGCGTTCTTTTGTTCTTTTCCCCACACAAATTCAGACTTCTGGGCCTTTTACTTCATATAATGGTTTGCTCATTACTGCGAAGTTAGGGAAACCCGATTCTGCAAAACCCAGCTGCACCCAAGAATTCTCGCACCATCTTCCGATTCCGGGGCTCAGGCAGAGCACACACAGCCTCCTTCCTTTCTCGGCCTAGCGCTCGTTTCCCTTGAGTCACTTGGAATCCCAGATATCGCACCTCTGTCTGGCACAACTGGGCCTTCTTCTAGATACTTTGTAGCCTGCTTCCCACAGAAGCTTAAGAGCATTTCATTGTGGCCTCCTTACACTCCTCCTCACTGGTGGCGGCCAACAGTAGATCATCCACATATTGCAGCAAAACTCGTCTCTCGGGTTCAGATTGGAATTTTCTCAAGTCTTGACTCAATGATGTCCCAAAAATCGTTGGCGAGTTCTTCCACCCCTGAGGCAAGCGGCACCACGTGAACTGGGTCTTCTGGCCTGTAATGCTGTCTTCCACCTGGAAGGCAAATATGTCCTGGCTTTGGGGGGCCACTCGGATACAGAAGAAGGCATCCTTGAGATCCAAAACAGTGAAGTGAGTAGCTGCAGATGGAACTAGTCCCATCAGGACATATGGGTTTGGTACCACTGGGTGTAGGGTTACTGTAGCTTTGTTTACCATCCTTAAATCTTGTACTGGACAATATTCCTTCGTCCCAGGTTTCAATACTGGGAGTAATGGAGTATTCCAGGGAGAGCGGCATTCCCGAATTATATTGTACTTCTTCAGCCGTTCTAAATGCTTCTGGATCCCTTCCAGGGCTTCTCTGGGTAGATCATATTGCCTTACACGAGTGGGCATAGCATTTGGCTTTAATTCTACCACTATGGGGGCCAGCGAACCGGGCTAACCCAGGTGGGTTGTCTTCAGCCCACACGCCTGGGGGTCCAAATATAGCGGGTTGCTCTTGACAAACCATGATCTGGTACCTTCGCCACTCCTCCTCCATTGGATAAGTCACTGAGATATTCTTTGGTCCTCTAAAATTTATTTCCATCGTCCCATCTTCTTCAATAGAAATTTGAGCTCTCAATTTAGCCAACAAATCTCGACCCAATAAGGGCACAGGGCAACTTGGCAAATACAAAAACTGGTGAGTGACTTGATGTCTTCCTAGATCCACAATCCTTTTTTCTAAGAGAGGGTGTTTTTCCAATTTCCCCGTGGCCCCCACAATTCTTATGGCTTTCTCAGTTTTTGGGGCTATTGCAGAATTTAATACCTTGACAGGGTGGGCTCCCGTATCTACCATCATGGGGATGGCTCGGTCCCCTATTTGTGCTGTGACCATAGGCTCCCCCAGGGCCGAGAGCAAGGGGGCCCGGTCTGTCC
>CAOKZL010004512.1:0-76927 GCA_948472985.1 Iguana delicatissima
TTCATGGCTTCCAGGGCCCCCACCATTTTGGTTGGACACGTTCCAGCTTGTCCACATCCTTCTTGAAATGAGGTGCTCAGAACTGGACCCAGGATTATTCTAGAGGAGGTCTGACCAAAGCGGAATAGGGTAGTACCATTACCTCCCTCGATCTAGACACCATACTCCTATTGATGCAACCAAGAATTGCATAGGCCTTTTTAGCTGCCACATCACACTACTGGCTCATGTTCAGCTTGTGGTCTACCAGAATTCCTAGATCCCTTTCACACATACTGTTGTCCAGCCCCCTGTGACAACACTGTTCCAGACATTAAAACGTAATAGGACATATATAATAAATGAATGTATAATCCATTAGGACTTCCATGGAAGTCCCAATGGATTATACATTGATTTATTCTATATGACTGCCAGTGGAGATCTGATGCTGCAGACTCTGTTTCAGAGGAAGGAACTGGCTAAAACCCCCCTGAAGAGTCCTTGCCCAGGAAAACCCTATGAAGCTTATGGGGTCACTGTAAGTTGATGGGGAACTTGAAGGTAGATGAATACCCAATATCGCACAGGACCTAAATGCCCTAGAAGCACCAAATCCTGTCTGGTGTTGGAAGCTAAGCAGGGTCAGCCCTGGTTGGTGCTTGGATGGGAGTCTACTAAGGACTGCAAGATGGTGTACATTATATTTCAGAGGAAGGAACTGGCCAAACCAGCTCTGAGAATTCCTGGCCTAAGAAAACCCTTTGAAATTCACAGGGCCAACATAAGTCAACAGGTGACTCAAAGGCACATGCTCACAAAGGCACCAGATCCCATTTGATTTTGGAAGCTAAGCAGGGTCACCTCTGGTTCATACATGGATGGGAGACCGCCAGTGAATACCGGAAGCTGGAAACTGGCAAAACCACCTGTGAGGATTCCTTGCCTAAGAAAACCCTGTGAAATTCATGGGGTCACCCTAAGTCAACAGACAACTTGAAGACACTCGGTATGGCAAAGGGCCTAAAAACCCTAAAGTCACTAGGTCCCTTCTGATTGTGGAGGGTAAGCACAGTCAGCCCTGGTTGGGACTTGGATGAGAGACCACCAAAGAACACTAGGCAATATTGCAGAAGAAGGAATAGCAAAACCCCCTCTGAGGATTCCTCGCCTATGAAAAGTCACTAGGTTCCCTCTGACTGTGGAGGTTAAGCACGGTCAGCCCTGGTTGGGACTTGGATGGGAGACAACCAAAGAACACTAGGCAATATTGCAGAAGAAAGAATAGCAAAACCCCCTCTGAGGATTCCTCGCCTATGAAAAGTCACTAGGTTCCCTCTGATTGTGGAGGCTAAGCACAGTCAGCCCTGGTTGGGACTTGGATGGGCTGCGAATTGAAGCGTCTGGTACCGGATCGGAAGCGATTGCAAGTGGCGGCAGGAAGGATCCGGAGCAGATCCGCTTTCTAGTAGGGGGTGCCAGCATTTGGAGGCGCTGCTCTCTCCTTCCCCACCCCTCTCTCTCCCTCTGTCTGTGCCCTTTATTTTGGCTGTCGCCTCTGCGTTGGATCTCCCGCTGGGCCACCGGCGACCATTGCAATTGTGCATAAGGTTATTTTGCAAACCGCAGTTGCCTTTTTCTTTTTTGCAAACCCCCTTTGCTTTCCCCCCCTGCAAATCTCAATTTTTTTTTTGCAAAGTGTGTTTGCATTTTTTGCAAATTGCAATTGCTTTTTTTTTGTGCAAATTGGAATTGCTTTCTGATGTTTTTTGCAAATTGCCATGCTACCCCCTTCCCTGTTTCCCTCCTTCCCACACCTCTCTGGCTCCTCTTCCTTCCTCGGGTGGCTGAGGGGGGCCTGGCATGCCTGGCTGGTGCATGCTTAAAAAGAGGTTGGGGTGGGGGTGGGGGTCCCGGCTTTTGCTGCGCTCCCCCTTACCTCTCTTGCAGTTTTGCAATGGGGAAGGGGCAGCAACAGGAGCAAAACAGGCGGGCCCTTGAAGACACCCCTGCTTTGGGCAAGGAGGGGGTTCCGCCAAGACTAGCAAGACCCTAGATAAAGATGCATGCGTGAGGTGAGTGGGGAGAACACAGGTGGGATTTAATGCAATTTTTATTGCATTAAAATCGCCTTTTTCCTCCAGAGGCAATTAGATATTTCCAAAGGCTAGATTTTTAAGGACCCAGTTTTGGGGTGCTAGAGTGTGTGTGCCTGTTTTTATTTCTTCCTGGGAGGGAAATAGAAGTAAATTTTGCAGGTGGTCACTTAGGAGGGGGTGGAAGGGGTGACTAAAAGTGGGGTGGAAGTCTATTTAATAGTTAAAATTGGGGGGTATTATTTATGAGTGATAATAGGGGAGAGTAATCCTAATTGGGGGAGGAGCAAGGAATCGAGTTGTTAGAGGAAAATATGGACGTGTGGATGAGAAAGTGGGGTTCCTGTTGCTTTTAGGGGTCCCAGTTTTGGGACTGAAGGTGGGAATCATAATTTAGAGATTAGGAAAAGTTATAACGGTAATTTGGGGGGACTTGAGTGGGGGATGCTCAGGGTGAACCTCCTTCCTATATTTTCTTGGGCTTCTTTTTTTGAGGTGATCGCCCCCTCCACCCCAAATTTGCTACCCCCAGCTACCCCCAGGGGTAGCTGAGCCTGCAGCATCAGATATCCATTGGCAGTCATATATAATAAATCAATGTATAATCCATTAGGACTACCATGGATTATACATTGATTTATTATATATGTCCTATTATGTTTTAATGTCTGGAACAGTGTCGTCACAAAGGGCTGGACAACAGTATGTGTGAAAGGGATCTAGGAATCCTGGTAGACCATAAACTGAACATGAGCCAGTAGTGTGATGTGGCAGCTAAAAAGGCCTATGCAATTCTTGGTTGCATCAATAGGAGTATGGTGTCTAGATCGAGGGAGGTAATGGTACTACCCTATTCCGCTTTGGTCAGACGTCATCTGGAATAATCCTGGGTCCAGTTCTGAGCACCTCATTTCAAGAAGGATGTGGACAAGCTGGAACGTGTCCAACCAAAATGGTGGGGGCCCTGGAAGCCATGAAGACATGAGGAGCAGTTTAGGGAACTGGGTATGTTTAGCCTGGGGAAGAGAAGGTTAAGAGCGGACATGGTAGCCATGTTTAAATATCTGAAGGGATGTCATGTTGAAGATGGAGCAAGCTTGTTTTCTGCTGCTCCAGAATCTAGGATAAGGAGCAATAGATCCAGGCTGCAGGAAGAGAGATTCCACTTGAACCTCAGAAAGCACTTCCTGACGGTCAGAGCTGTCTAGCAGTGTAATCTGCTTCTGCCTCCATGGGGTGTGGTGGAGTCTTCTCCTTCTTTGGAGGTTTTTAAGCAGAGGCTGGATGGGAGTGCTTTGATGTAGGTTTCTGCCTGGCAGTCCCTGGGGTCTCTTCCAACTCTAGGGTTCTTTGATATTCTAAAGGGGGTTGCGGTGTGTGGTGGACCACATGAGGTGACATCATCACGGGGGGAAAGATGCCAAAATGACTGCCTGCCCCTCCTTTCTTCTCCCCACTCCACAAGAGCCCATAGAGCGTCATGTGGGATGACCGCTCCCTTTTTGCTTCTGGCTGGGCAAGATCTCCAGTGCCTCTGGGCATACAGAGCCCTGTGGGTAGCTCAGGATACCCACAGGTCAGGTTGGCCTACACTTCGCTAACCCCCAGTTTAACTAACAATAGAAACAAGAATAACCAACAGCACTGAAGCACTAATAAAATGATTGTGGGATTGTTTTTAGGTCAGATTAAGGAATTATGTGGCTTCAGACAGGAAGCCTGATGCTTTAAATGATTGCAATAGCAAGAACGAGCATGTTTAAATATTTGAAGGGATGCCATGTTGAAGATGGAGCCAGCTTGTTTTCTGCTGCTCCAGAGGCTAGGACATGGAGCAATGGATTCAAACTACAGGAAAAAAGATTTCCCCTAAACATCAAGAAGAACTTCCTGATTATCAGAGCTGTTTGACAGTGGAATCTGCTACCGCAGTGGGGTGTGGTGGATTCTCCTCTATTCCCTCATCCAAGTCATTGATGAAGATATTGAACCGCACTGGGCTGCCTCTTTTCTCCCTGGGGGTCCTACATCCCTAAGGAGTCCCAAGTTTTCTAATCTTGCAAAAGACCGCCCTGCTTCTCACCCTGGGAGACTCCAGGGGTGTCCCCCCACCCCCAAAAAACTGTGTATGTCAGGAACTGATTCAAACACACAGAGTAATCATGCGAAGCAAGGTTTATTCATGAGCATGAACAGAGTACATGACTTTAGTGATTCGAACTAAGTGGGGTTACAGAGTTATAATGCTCCCCTTCGTTCCCACGGAGCCAATTACAGATGACCTTCTCTAGCCCCAAGGCTGCTACTAGGATGCTATCTGGGGAGAACCTTTGCGTGTTGACGTAACGGTGCTTCTAGGGATGTTGCTACAAACGAGCAACTGCATGTGAAGCTTTCTAGGCGCTTTGACTACATACTACAGTTCTTACTACTGCATAACCCATCAATACTACTTTCCCAAACCAATTATGGAGGGCATCCTGGCAGTATAGGCCCTTTAACAGCTTAACACCAAATCCCTGACGCTTCAAACAACTAAGCAACGGACCTCTAAACACCCACCCCCCAAATTGTTGGAATTGACAAGATTTACAACTCTGGTTATGATTGGGTGGATTGGTGTTAAGGAGGACCTTCACCTGCTTTCTATCATTGGCAGCAGGTGTAAAGGCTCTCCAAGAGCAGCGCTGTTTTAGTGGACACCGACTTCCACTTCTTGATTTGCTGTTGCTGCAGTTCGTATTGTATCCGGCTTCATTGTGTTATTGTATTTTGATATATTTTGTATTTCGTATTTGCCAAACCTGATCGAGTTCTCTTGTAACTTTTGTATATTAAGAATTTACATGTTATGTTTCTCTTTAACTAGAATATATAAAAGACCATATCTCTTTCTTAATTTGTCTTCTGAGTTCCCCTTTTTATTTACAACAGTCCAGCAGAGGGAGCTGGAAACCAGGCAGTAAAGGTGGTCGAAGATCTCGGTGGGGATGATGCCCGTCAGGAGATGCCTCCTTAATCCATTTAAATGTGTACCTTTCTTGAAAGGATAAAAATCACATCCCTGCATCCTGATAGCTGGACGCCCTCCGGCCCTTCCGCTGCCCCTCTCCCGCTTGCTCCGAAGCCTGCGACGCCCGTGGGGCTTCTTCCGGAGGGACCAGGCAGTTCCAGAGATTTCCTCTGGGCTCCCAAAAGACGGCTTCTCTTGGAGCAGCCTGGAAAGTTCGGTTTGGGAGGCAGGAGGGGGAAGGAGAAGGATCAGCCACAGTTTCTACGCTTCCTTTTCCTTCTTTTGTTTAATTCATGTTCCACTTTTCCATTGGTATGTGGCCAAAATGGCTTCCAAATAATCTGAAACAAAAATGAAGGTTTAAAAAAGTTTGAAAAGCAAGCATTTCCATTCCACAATCACATAGCTAAAAACCCTTGAAAACATATCTAAAACATAAAGAAAGGGTGTACTGTTTCCCAAGGTACTCTTGCATTGCGAATTTATAACGTTCTGCTTTAAGGAGACGGTCTGTGCTTTCGGGTGGAGAGGGAGCAGAAGGGGGCCGTGTGGTGGGAGGGGGCTCCACAGCCCACCCGAGAGATTCGGGGCGGGGAAAAACGGTTTGCAGGAATCACACAGCCAGAGATGCTGCGGAGGCCCATGAGAGGCAAACACAAGCCGTGGGAATCTGGCCGTGCTTCTGCGAGGGTCCAGAAGCCCCAGCCCGAGCATCACGTGGACTCCTTCGCAGTGTTGTGGGTTCACCGTACTGGGGGGGGGTCTTTAAGGGGAGGTTTTGAGAGCTATCATGGGATGGCAGTTTGACCATTGGACTAGAACTCTGGAGCCAAGGTTTAAATCCCCGCTCGGCCATGGAAGTCCACTGGGTAACCTTGGGTGTGTCACACTCTCTTGGCCTCAGAGGATGGCATAAAGGGATGACCCCCCCATCCGAACAAATCCCCATCAAAAACCCCAAGCACAGGCGGGCTATGGGCCTCTTTGGGGGACACTCTGTGGGTTTCCAGCATAGCCGATTGGAGTTGGACTGGGTGACCAATGGTTGGCCCTTCCAACTCTATCGGATTCCGTTTCCACTTTGCAGAGAAGAGGAATTTTCGGTGGGTGTGTTTTGTGTGGTGTGGAGGGTGGGGGGAGGAGGAGGAGGGCAGAGACTGGCCCCTATTGATGCCCCCCCAATTTCCTGTGTGGTAGATCCTCCCTTAACAGGAGCCGTCTACCTTGGGCTGGTGGCAGATACAAGTTAGATTTGGTGTAAAAGTGAAATTACGAAGCGGTGGGAGATGGTGGAGAATTTCCAGAGGCTTGGAGGAGATTCACCCACCCTGCTCTCTTCCCTTGGTGGAGCCTCCAGCAGTAGGAGATGTCTACCTGGAATTACGGAGAGCCCTTGGGGGGTGCAAGGGAAGAAGGGCAGGCAAAGTGGGAGTCCCAAGGCTCAAGGGTCCTCACGAGAACCCCCAGAGAAGATGACCTGGACCCACCCCTGCCCAGCAAGGTGGAACCTCCTTTCACAGGAGCAGTCCACCTGAGGCGACTGAGGTGGATGTGAAATTAACAAGCAGCGGGAAACGATGGAGAATTTCACAGGAACGGGGTGGGGTGGGGAGGGGACCCCCAAACGCCCTCCGGGGCGGGAGGCGCGGGAAGAGGGGCCCCATTTCGGGATAGGGGGATGGGGGCCAGAAAGGGGGCTCCGCCTCCTCCTCTCCCCTTCTCGGGGGGTCTCCGCGGGGCCTGGGGGATATTTGGGGGCGACGGAAGGACTGTCTGTCTTGGGGACTATTATGGGATGCCAGGAGGCCAAAGGACGGCAGGGAAGTGGGGGCGCTAAAGAAGGGGGAGAGGCAGAGGAGGCACTTCCTGCATCGAGAGGGGGGAGGAGATGCAATTATGGGGGAGAGAGAAGACCCCCCTCTAGCCTCCCTGGTCCCGGAAAGGGGTCGCGGAGGGGGCTCCTAGGTTTCCTGGAGGGGGGAGGAGGAAGGAGGGTCCGGGCGCCCCAATCCTGGGAAGGGGGAGTGTGAGTGGCCCAAGGGAGGCGGAGGAGAGGGGCGGCAGTGGGGAGTCCCCTAAATGCAAAGGACACTCTCTCTACCCTGGAAAGGCCACCCTGCTTGGAGGCTTCCCCTCTCCCCCACGGCGAGGGTAGGGGGACCCTTCCTCTGAGTCTTTCAAGGGAGGGAGGGAGGGAGGGAGGGGGGAGTCAGAAGGGACCCTGTTCTCCTTGTGCTTCCTTCGTTCTGAAAAGGCTTTGCAAGGTAAGGATGTAATATAGGAGGCGTTTCAGTAGAATTAAGACTGACAGGAAAAGAGGGAGAGTGCCTGGAAGTGGATGGGAGCCCAAATGCTGAGCTGGCAAGACCTGTTAAGAAGAGGGTCTCTCGGGAGTCTCTCAGTCGTAGGGTCACCCTAGGTTGAAGGCAACCGGACATCAAGAGAAGGTTCTTCCGTTGGGATCCTGAAGCTTGGGGGCCAAGTGGGAATTTATTCCTCTGCTCCAAGTGGTTCTGCCTGGGATCCTCTTCCAAGGCTGCCAGGGATGCAGACGGAACATCTGCAGAATGAAGGAAGAGAGAGAGAGAGGCTGAGATTGCAAGCTCAGCTTCCTAGAGAGAGAGAGGGAGTGTTAATATGGGGAAAGGGCAAAAGCTCCAAACTCTCTCCCCTTTTCCAGAAGAAGAAGATGGGTGGGGGTCCTTTTAATTTCCTTGGTGGAGAAGAGAAGGTGGAAGAAGCAGGAAAAAGGGGTTAAAAAGGGAAAATATGAGGGGAGACCCCCGAAATGTCCTCCTTTAGGTGGGAGAAAAAGCTGGAAATTTTTGCCCCTTTGGCTGCCATGGCTTTGGAGGGGGGAGGCTGAAGTTTCTAATGGAAAGAGGGAGGCTGCGGAGGGGGTTATGCGATGGGGGGCTGGAAAAGAAGCCTCCCCCACCCCAAAGAGGCACTGTGACATCCCCCCTTGGGTGTCTCCCTGAGGCCGAGATTTTGGGGGGGCTGTTCAGAGGGGAGGTTATAGCTACTGCCTGGCTGTGGGGGTGGATGGGGTATATTTGGCTCTGAGCCAGGCTTATGGTCTCTATGGGGTGGGGGGGCTGTTATGGGATGCCAATTTTAATTCACTATTTCTTATTTAATTTAGTTCACCTATTCATTTCTCTTAATTCCTTACTTGTTACTTCCAACCTAACTTCAGTCACCAATAAATTTCCTTCTTACTGATTACTATCAAATTTCCTTCCATCTCCTTCATGTATTGTAACTCCAGTTTGCAAATTTACTTCCCAGCCATTTAACTTTTTTTTCATTTTGCCGCTTCTATCACAGCTGTCTTCTTCTTTCTCATGATTTTTGCTGATCATCTTATTTCTGACACTGGTTAGAAGTTCACAGAGCCATATTGCCCAGTTTCTTTATATTTTGTATGATAAATCTTAATTTGTAGGTGCTTTCTGCATTGATAAGCCCAAGTTAATCACATTTCTTTCACTGATAGTATTTAAAAAGAGAGTGGCAACACTTCTACAAATCCGCTGGCCTGCTCTTGGTTCCTGACAGTCGCTCACTCTGGATCCCACAGATTAGGAGGGCTAGTTAACATGCCAGAGGACAGGATCAGAATTCAAAATGGCCTTAACAAATTAGAGAGCAGGGCCAAAACTAACAAAATGGATTTCAGCAGGGAGAAATGTAAGGTACTAAACTTGGCCAGAATAAACAAAACGGACGGATAAAAGATAGGTGACACCTGGCTTCATGATAATATATAAGAAAGGGATCTAGGAGTCTTGGCAGGCCACAAGCTGAACGTGAGCCCAGAATGTGATGCAGGAGCTCAAGAAGGTCACAGTGATTCTCGGTTGCATCAATAGGAGAATAGCATCTGGGTCAAGGGAACCAGTGGTCCCACCCTGTTTCTTCTGTGTCATCAGTATCTCCAGTGTGGTTTGTTTTGGAAACATTAGGCAAGGACTGCACTAGAGAGGTATAGAGGAGCAGAAAAAAATTCGATCTGACCTCAGAGAGATTGAAAAGATTCACATGAGGCAAGGAAGTCTTTTTCTCCCAAGCCTGATCACGTGGAGTGTTCTGGCCATACTGGGGCCGCTCAGGATCCGGGAGGACTGCCGTCTCATGATTTACTCTAGTGCTCTCCATGGAGACTTGCATTCCTCTGAGGTGAGATGTTAGTAAGGAGGTAATATAGGAAGGAAATGGTTTGTGCAACATGGGCTACGTACTCTGCTGGCTATATTTCACTATTTTTTCATTTACAAATGATGGATTAGACTGTTAAGACTTTGTAGTGCAAAATCTCACAAGCAGGACTCCCTGTATATCTGACTAGGGATTTCTCTTAATTCAGGGTGGGTTAAAAGAATTCTTACCAGGCAGTGAGCTCATCCCAGTTGGGCCAATCATCTTCTCCTGGCCGTTCTATGGCACTGGGTTCTTGGTCTTGATGCTTGATGTTTCTGCGGTAAGCTCCTCATGATAAATTCCTCTTTTTCCTGAAACAGGTAGCCTTTGGACAGATCTTGCCAGGAGAACTTCATGGCAGCTTAAACCTCGCTTTCCTTTAGTATGACATGAAAAAATCTTCTGAAGTTCAAGGAGATCATATTTCAATTAGCAAAGAAAAAGAATGAAATATTCTGTTCAGTTAAGTTCATATCCCAGAACCCATAGAGGGGAGAAGCCATATAAATGCATAGAGTGTGGAAAGAGCTTCAGTCGAAGTGATAGTCTGCATTCCCATCAAAGAACACACACAGGGGAGAAGCCCTATCAATGCATGGAATGTGGAAAGAGCTTCAGTCGAAGTCATAGTCTGCGTTCACATCAAAGGACCCACAAAGCCCTATAAATGCAGCAAATGTGGAAAGAGCTTCAGTGAGAGTGGAAGTCTGTGTACCCATCAAAGAACCCACACAGGGGATAAGCCCTATAAATGCATGGAATGTGGAAAGTGCTTCAGTGGAAGTGGACATCTGCATTCCCATCAAAGGATCCACACAGGGGAGAAGCCCTATAAATGCATGGAATGTGGAAAGAGCTTCAGTCGAAGTCATAGTCTGCATTCACATCAAAGGACTCACACAGAGGAGAAGCTCTATAAATGCATGGAATGTGGGAAGTGCTTCAGTCGGAGTGGACATCTGCATTCCCATCAAAGGATCCACACAGGGGAGAAGCCCTATAAATGCATGGAATGTGAAAAGAGCTTCAGCGATAGTGGAACATACAGGAAACATCAAAGGACCCACACTGGGGAGAAGCCCTATAAACGTATGGAATGTGGAAAGAGCTTCAGTCGGAGTGGAAGTCTGCATTCCCATCAAAGGACCCACATGGGGAGAAGCCCTATAAATGCATGGAATGTGGAAAGAGCTTCAGTCAGAGTGGAAGTCTGCGTTCCCATCAAAGGACCCACACAGGGAGAAGCCCTATAAATGCATGGAATGTGGGAAGTGCTTCAGTCGGAGTGGACATCTGCATTCCCATCAAAGGATCCACACAGGGGAGAAGCCCTATAAATGCATGGAATGTGGAAAGAGCTTCAGCGATAGTGGAACATACAGGAAACATCAAAGGACCCACACAGGGGAGAAGCCCTATAAATGCACGGAATGTGGAAAGTGCTTCAGTGAAAGTGGATATCTGCATTCCCATCAAAGGATCCACACAGGGGAGAAGCCTTGTAAATGCATGGAATGTGGAAAGAGCTTCAGCAATAGTGGAACATACAGGAAACATCAAAGGACCCACACAGGGGAGAAGCCCTATAAATGCATGGAATGTGGAAAGAGCTTCAGTCAGAGTGGAAATCTACATACACACCAGAGGACCCACATGGGGGAGAAGTCCTATAAATGCATGGAATGTGGGAAGGGCTTCAGTCAGAGTGGAAGTCTGCGTTCCCATCAAAGGACCCACACAGGGGAGAAGCCCTATAAATGCACGGAATGTGGAAAGTGCTTCAGTGAAAGTGGATATCTGCATTCCCATCAAAGGATCCACACAGGGGAGAAGCCTTGTAAATGCATGGAATGTGGAAAGAGCTTCAGCAATAGTGGAACATACAGGAAACATCAAAGGACCCACACTGGGGAGAAGCCCTACAAATTCATGGAATGTGGAAAGAGCTTCAGTCAGAGCGGACTCCTGCGTTCCCATCACAGGACCCACACAAGGGAGGAGCCCTATAAATGCATGGAATGTTGAAAGAGCTTCAGTCGAAGTGATAGTCTGCGTTCACATCAAAGGACCCACACAGGGGAAAAACCCTATAAATGCATGGAATGTGGAAAGAGCTTCAGTCAGAGTGGAAGTCCGCCTCGCCATGAAAGGACCCAGAAGGGAGAAGCCATTGAAATGTCATGTGGAAAGACGTTTTCTCACCATCAAAATTTAAATTCACATCAAAGAACTCACGCAGGTGAATAACCATAAATGTATGGAATATGAAACATGCTTCTTTCATGACAGAATATTATCTAAATAAAATAGTGATACACTGATAGTAATATATGCAATGTTTTATGTTAGAAATTTCGAAGCATAATTTCCATGGGCGTTTTTATCAAATTTGCAGAGGATTGGACAGGATCAGATTTTAAAATGATCTTGACAGGTTAGAGAGCTGAGCTAAAATTAACCAAATGAATTTCAACAGGGAGCAGTTTAAGGTACTACACTTGGGCCAAAAATGTAAAATGAACAGAAATTTACCTGGCTTGACCATAGTGCGTATAAAGGGATCTAGAGGTCTTGGTAGCCCACAAGTTGAATGTGAGTCAGCAGTGTGATGCTGCAGCTAAAAAAGCCAATGCAATTCTTTTCTGCATCAATAAGAGTGGAGTGCCCAGTGTCAGGGGAGTGATAGTACCACTCTATACTGCGTTGGCCAGACCGTGTCTAGTTCTGGGCACCACGGTTCAGGAAGGATATCGACAAGTTGGAGGATGTCCAGAGGACGGCAACCAAATGCTCAAAGGCCCCGAAACTATACCCTTTGAAGAGTGGCTCAGGGAACTCCAGGCTAAGCCTGGAGAAGGTTAAAAGGCAGCATGATAACTGTGTTTAACTCTTTGAAGGGATGTTTTATGGAGGATGGAGCAAGTTTGTTTTCTGCTACTCCAGAGATTAGGACGTGATGGAGCATTGGCTTCAAACTTTGGTAAAAGAGATCCCATTTAAACCTTAGGAAGAACTTTCTGATGGTAAGAGCAGTCTGCCAGTGGAACACTCTGCTTCCGAGTTTGGTGGCGTCTCCTTCTTCTGCAGTTCTTAAAGGCTGAATGGCCATCTGTCAAAGGGAATTCTTTAATGCTTTTACATTATATTTATATTATACAATGCTTTTATATTCCTACCTGGCATGATGTTATACCCAGTGGCCCCGTGGTCTTTTCTAAAGCTGTGATGCTATACTATGTTTGTGTGTGGAGGACATGCATTGTTCAGAAGACAAGAAGTTGTTACTCTTTTAGAAGTTAAAATTGAATTTTAAAGTTTTGTTGTAAACCTCTTTTCATTTTTTTAAGTTGTTAAACAATATTGTAAATATGTTTAGTTATCCTGTGTGTATGAATGTTAAATAGACAGTTTTCCTTCCGAAGGCTGTCAGCCGGGACTCCAGGGCTCCTCTTGAGGAGAACAGGAGTGATTTCTATTGAAATATTACAGATGCCATTCAAGAGGACCGTAGAAACCACCAACAGAGGAAGAAGAATTCTGAGGTTGATCTAAAGGACTTGGTCTCTAGATTTTATTCTTATAATGAAGCTTTAACTGTATTGTGTTGTAAAGTGTATTTTTTCATAATTTGGCAAGCACACAAAGAAAATAATTGTTATGAATTATTTGTTGTTGCTTTTGAGCTTGCATGGAGGGAAAACGCTGATGCAGCCATTAGTAGGTGACCCAGTATCTCATTTGAATAAACTCTGCATAAATACTATTCAATAATTGGTTACAGTGTCACAGACTGGGTGAAAAATATTAAGTTTGTCTTAGATATTGAGGCATTTTGATTCTGTCTCTCCTGTGTAACAGAGGCAATCAATTAAGGGGCTGGTGAATGTTGAGAGGGAGGCGATTGGTGGAATGCATGATG
Organism: Iguana delicatissima; assembly: GCA_948472985.1. Classification (NCBI taxonomy): domain Eukaryota; kingdom Metazoa; phylum Chordata; class Lepidosauria; order Squamata; family Iguanidae; genus Iguana; species Iguana delicatissima. The sequence goes on from CAOKZL010004512.1 coordinate 13,211, forward strand.
GGATTCAAAGGAGCCTTGTGGTTGGTGGTGGACATCGAGGGGTTAGAGTGGAGTGTGGGGTGAGTGTGGATGAGGGTTAAGACAGTCAAGATTTAGGAATTCAGGATTGGGGTTCGAGAGTCTGAATTAGGTAAGAGAAGTGTGTGAGTGAGAGAGAAATATTAGTTTTAGATAAATTATTAATCCCTTTTGTCATGTTCAGTTTCTGCTTGTAAAGTGTTGCTTTTGTGTATTGTGAGTACTGTATGTATAAAGATTGGGTTCAGACATGAGGTCTGGGGTTGCAGCAGAGGATCGGGATGGTTGGTGTCCAGTGGGGATAGAAGTTGCATGACTTCCTCCCAGACGGGAACCGTGAGGGCGTGTTCCAGGCTCCCACATTTTTTGGCCACAGCCATGGGAGAGGAGGAGGTCCCTGCATGGATGGCAGAGGTGGGGGTTACAGAAGCCCCCCTTCACCCTTGGTGGTAGCAGTGAGTTGGAGGAAGTCTTCATGTACGGTGGCAGCAGAGGTTCAGGCAGACCCTTAAATCTGGTGGAGAAAGTGGTGGAATAAGGGGAGGAAGCCTCACCGGAGCACAGGTCTTTTCCCTCAGCCCTTGGAGGACCGAGGGGCAGCAGGTGATTCTCTTCCTTCTTCCCCACACACATATAAGGCTTCAAATATAGGTGTCCTAATACAGATTTTATAATATAGGTCAGCCTATATAGGTCATCATATATAGGTGTTCGAATATAGATTTAAATGATACTTAATATTAAAATAAGAAAAACATATACTGCTAAAATACAGTAAATATACATTAAAATATTATCCTACCATAGCACAGTTGAATGAAAATCAGGTTATAAAAACAGCACTACCACCTACTGAAAGTGGTCATTCAAGTATCAAAAAGCCCAACCTACCCCGTAATCACTCTTTTTTGGGGAGCTGAAGGGGGAAGCTGCCACATGGCTCAGGCCAGGAGAAGGACCCCCGTCTCTCTTCTAGGACCCCTTCCAGGCGTTGACTGGGCAGCGGAGGCTCTGCCTCCTCCTCCTCCTCTCCCCCCGCTTTCCTCTTCTGTCCTCAGTTTACTTCAGCTGCTGCCCCCTCAGTTTACAGGGCCAAGTGCCGCTTATGGGGGGGGTTCTTTCCAGGCATCACGTCTCCCTCCTTCAAAACTGGCTTACGGCAACCCTGCGGCGAACCTACCGTGCAAGTTTTCTTGGCAAGATGGGTTACCTTGACCTGTCTGAGGTCACCCAGTGAGTTTCCATGGGCAAGTGGTGATTCAGACCATGGTCTCTGGCATCACCACTTTGGCGTACACACACACCTGCCATCAGGGACATGGCAGCGGGGCGGTGTCTTCAGTGAGAGCAGCCTCCTCCTAGGACGAGCCAAGCATCCTGGGAGCTGCAGTTCTCTTTGGCCCAACCTGCCAGCCCTCCGCAGGAGAGAGAAAAGCGGCTGGAGAAAAACCAGGGGACGCAGCGGGAGGGGTGGAGAAAGAAAGGGGGGTGCTGTTTTCAACGTACAATAATCTCAGTTAGTTGGTTTGACTTCTAAACTGGGGCTATCCTTTGAGCTTAGGGTCAGTGAGTCACACTCTCTCAGCCTCAGGGGAAGTTGGACTAGGACTGTAGGTGGAAGCTGGGTGACCTTGGGGTTGCCACACTCTCTCAACCGTAGGGAAAGTTGGATTATGACTCTTGAGAGGGGACCGGGTGACATGCGGGGACAGCTCACGCTTTCTCAGTTCCAGCTGAAGTTGGTCTAGCACACTAGGAGGAAGACGGGTGGCCTGTGGAGTGAGTCACACTATCTCGGCCTCAGAGGAATTCGGACTAGGACTGTCGGAGGAGGATGGGTCACCGGGGGAGTGAAAAGTCAGTCCCTTTCTCTCAGCCTTGGGAGAAATTGGTCTAGGACTCTGGGAGGAGAGTTGTTGACCTGGGTTAAATAAACTTTTTTCTCTCTAACATCAGCCCCTCCAGATGTACTGCCACTCCCATAATCTCTGACCCTGGACTGTTTTAGTGGGGCTAATCTTAATCTCGCCTTCCACTCTGGCTGTATTCCGCGAATCTCTCTCATGTCCACGGTGCAAAGAGGCTTCCGGGAGGCTTACGCCCCGGCCCCCTCGCTGGTTGGGAACGCTCTTGGCAGCCAGCCAAAGGAGGAGCCCACCCTCATGGGCGCTGCTGCAGGAGGAGGAGGAGGAGGAGGAGGAGAAAGAGAACAGGAGTCCCCAAAACACCAGGAGCTCCCTGGGTGGAACCAGCCGTCAATCTCTCCCAAGTCCCTGGTGGAAGGAGGCTTCCGGGGGCCTGGGGTCCCGGCCCACTCGCTGATGGGGAATGCCCTTGGCAGCCAGCTTAAGGAGGGGCCCATCCTCGCGGGCTTTGCCAAAGCAGGCAGAGGAGAACAGGAGCCCCAAAACACCAGAAGCTCCCCGGGTGGAGCCAGCCATCAGGGGACATGGCCGCCTGAAGGACCCCCCCCCCCGGAAGGGGCACCAGAGACAGGAAGGGGGACCCAGAAAAGGCGACGGTGGCGGCAGCAGAGAAAGTGACACAGCTCCCCAGAGTCAATCCCCCCCTCCAGCCCTGCCGCAGCCGCCCAACTTAGGAGAAATACAAATTAATTTCTTTTCCAGATATCTTTATTTAATATTTTATTGAATATTTTTGTTAGTTGTACAAGTTGTACAAGATTTGAAGCGATGTACTTTTTAAAAAATCTTCAGCAACTCAATATCTCATTTGAAAATAAAGGGTTATCTTCTTGAAAAGAGAGAAAAGGTTCCAGTAAAATAAGGGCATCAGGGGCTAGAAGTTACTTTTGTTGAGCAAAGGCACTGTGACTGAAGGAACACGTAGCGTGTTAAGATTAGAGACAGTTAATTAACCCTGGAAAAATTATTTCGAGCAGTGCACATAGCCACCTGTCTAGGCACACCAGGAAAAGTGAAGCCGGAAGCAAGCAAGACTGATTATTAATGGAGAGAGAACTCAACAGATTCAACTACATAGAGGCACAGGACAAGGATGCCCTCTATCTCCACTACTATTTATCATGACAATGGAAATACTTAATAATGCTATAAGGGAGGAAAAAGTAATAAAAGGAGTTCAAATAAAGAAATATCGGTATAAGCTCAAAGCTTTCGCAGATGATTTGGTCCTAATCTTAGATGATCCTATTTGTAGCATTCAAAGGCTGATGGAAATTGTACAGGGATACGGAAAATACTCAGGATTCAAGATTAAGAATGACAAAACAGTTTTAATAACAAAAAATATGAGAGATAAAGAAGAGAAGGAACTTCTACAATTAACAGGTTTCAATAATGGACACCAAGCAAAATATCTGGGTGTTAGATTTCAAGTAGAAATAATGAATTATTTCAGAATAACTATGAAAGAAAATGGAAAGAGATAACCAAGGATTTGGAGAAATGGAATCAATTATGCTTATCTATTGATGGGCAGAGTGGCTGTTATAAAAATGAATGTCTTCCCCAAGATGAATTATCTCTTTCAAAATCTTCCTATTATTATAAGTACTAAACCTTTCCTTCAATGGAAAAGAGACTTAACCAAATTTATACGGCAGCCAAAAAAGCCAAGAATAAAATGGACCACTATGACAGATAAATTAGGAAGAGGAAGTTTGGGCTTACCAGACTTACAAATATATTACAAGGCAGTGGGATTCACTTGGATAAAAGACTGGATGAACTTGCAAGATGTGGGAATGCTGGCACTTGAGGGAGCTGACTTAAGAATGGGTTGGCACGCCTAAAAGCAGCAGTGGACAAGGAATTTACGCATCATTATGTAAGAAAATCACTATTAAAAATATGGACAGATTACAAAAATAAAAACATTAAGCAGCTACCTAAGTGGGTTTCTCCTCAAGAGGCAGATTTCGGAAGATGGACAGAATTGGATAAGTGGCTGACTTATGAGGATATATTGGAAAAGACAAATTTGAATACTTTTAAGATGAAAACAACAGAAAAGTTGGAAGCTGAAGGCATAAAAGTAAACTGGTTTCCTTATAGACAATTAATGGAGAGATTTCAAATGGACTTCAAAACTTACAGAACAGAACAAAAGGAACAAGGTGGAGTATTGACGCTAATGCGTGAAAATCCTCCTCATTTATTAGCACATTTGTATCGTGCAATTCTACAACAGGAAAGGGAAGAAGAAACAGTTAAATTGGCAATGATACAGCGGGCTCGAAATATAGGACACTCTATACAATTAGAACACTGGGAACAGAGTTGGCAACGGACACAGAAATTTACAATAGCTCAGAATTTAAAAGAGAATTACTACAAACTTTTCCATAGATGGTACATGACACCAGAAAAAATAAAGAAAATATGCAATACTGGAACAGGGCAATGTTGGAAGTGTCAAGAAAACGCTGGTACATTTTATCATATGTGGTGGTCATGTACCAAGGCAAAAAAATACTGGAATGACATTCACAATATGATATGTAAAATATTAAGAATCCAACTTGATAAGATACCTGAACTGTATTTGTTAAATATGACTCATCTGTTAGATGGATCTGTAGCAAAAAAATGTTGGAGAATTTTACTTTACATGATTACAACAGACCGTGTGGAATATGCAAGGTTATGGAAAGTTGAACAGATACCTACAGTAGAGCAATGGTGGGCAACATTAATTGAAAATTGTAATGCAGACATAGTTGGTCAGAGATTAAAAGGAAAATCAGATGACGATATCTTTAAAGAAGGGCGAAATGTATTAGATGTGAAGGGGTTTTTGTCAAGTAATAATTCATTATCCATGATAACAGGTTAAATAAAAGGAGATAAACAGAGAAATATTATGGAACATTTCAATTGGGTTTGAAATGCAGGAACTGTCTTGATAATGAAATCGATTTATTGTGATGCATAAATGTAACATGACAATGATAGAAAAGTTTGTGTAATCCGGTGAGGAGTAGGAGGAAACTGTAACAGTTCGGTAAATGTACAATGAAGAATGTATGTTTTATACGTTGAAATTATAATAAATTTTTTTTTTTAAAAAAGCGTTCCTGCTAGAAAGAGAATGAGGAAGAAAGTATGAAAAGTCTTTGCCAATGGGGAGATTCCTTCTCAGGGGCTTTGTTAACTCAGGAGTGCCTGAATAAATTAATTAAGGATGATGGGATGAAAGTATTTTCCACCATTCCTCCTTCCCTGTCCTTCTAATGCTGATTCTGCTAAAAATCATTCTTGTTACCCAGAGGATGAGAGGGAAAGCATAAAAAGGCCTTGACAATGGGGAGATTCCTTTTTAGGGGCTTTGTTAACCAAGGCGTGGGAGAATAAATTAATTGAGAACGATGGGGATGAGAGTATTTCCCCCCATCACTATTCTTCTAATGCTCATGCTGCTAAAAAGCACCCCTCCTAGACAGAGGATGAGGAGGAAAGCCTAAAAAGTCTTTGCCAATGGGGAGACTCTTTCCTTCTCAGGGGCTTTTTCAACTGAGGCATGGTGGTATAAATCAACTGAGGATGATGGGAATGAAAGTAATTCCCTCCATCCCTGTTTTTTCTAATGCTTATGCTGCTAAAAAGCCTTCCTGCAACTCAGAGGATGAGGATGCGCAAGGGGAGATTGCATTTCGGGGCTTTGTTAACTGAGGCACGGCAGTGTCAACCCCTTGGGGATGATGGGAGTGACGGGTCCGTCCCTTTTGTGCTCACCGAGTCGTTCCCGTAGAGCTGCATGGCGCTGGCGAGGACCACAACGGAGAGGAGCTGCTGCCGGACAGCCTGGTTGCAGAAAAGGTCCCAGGGGGCTGGGGCGGCCTTGCCTCGGATGGCGGCCTCCTCTGCCAGCAGCTCCTTCATCTCGGCTGCCAGCTCCCTCCCCCGCCCCTCGGCTTCCTCAGGGCTGGAGAGGAAAAGAGGAAGAAGAGGGTGAGGATGAGGGCTGGCAGGAGGAGAGAGGGGATGGGGGTCCCGCAGACGGGGGCACTCCCCAGTGAGGCAGGCGTCCCGGTCCCCCAGTCAATCAGGAGGAAACGGGGGCTCTTGGGGGCCCAGGGGACCGGCACCAGCTGGATTAGGGCCAGCACCGCATTGCTGGTGGGGAAGAGCGGCCAGGCATCTTCTGCACCCAGGACCTCCCCGCAGGGAAGAGACACAAAACTAGAGGGACACCAGTGTGTGGGGGCAAAGTCTCCCTCTTGCACCCTGGGGAGGGAAGGGGAGGCCGCCTCCGCCTTCATGGCGCCCAAGGCCCGGATGCAAGGGGGAGGGCAACCACCCCCTCCAGCCCCCCGCTGGCGCAACGCAGGGTCCTCTGAGTGTGTGCAGAGCGCCGCCTCACCCTCTCAGGCCCTAGAGGCGGGGCTTCCAAGGGCAGGAAAATTAACAGTGTCATTTATGCCGCAGCAGCCACATTTGTAGAGTGTAGAATTATTTTCTATATAGAATTATTTTCTATATCCTGTTGCTATCCCTGGTTGGCAAAAATCACTTTATTCCTCTTATTGCATCAGGTGGATCGCACACGGAGAACTCCATTCAGACGTGCGCAGGTTTATTACCCTTGGAACGCAGAAGAGGGAAGATAATTGATTGCAGTTTAGCCCGCCTCTGTCATCGGAATGCATAAGCCACTCTTTTTTCTTTTTTGCCTAATATTTTCCTAATTTGTGGCGTCCACAGTGAACAGAATAGGAGTTAATATATATACATGGAAATAGAATATACCTCTTAATAAATATGTGTAATAAATATGTAATATAAATGATGTTTTAATAATATTATGGAGTGCTGTATGCTCTGTATTTTTATGTAACATACACACACACATATATACACACAAAAACACAGAAAAAAGTCATGTGTGTGTGTGTGTGTTGGTGTGTATGTGTGTGTGTATATATATATACACACACACACTATATATATATATATGCACACATATACAGATATAGATATATATATATATATTCAGGCTTACATAAATACATAAACGCATAGATGCCTATACACACACACACACATATATATATAAAACAGCTATTTTTCTATAATTATGTAATGGAATGCAGCATAAGCGACCATATTAATGTTTAATGTTAAATGTTATCTCTCTCCCCATTTTTCTCCCCTCTAGTTCCAGTTTCTGCAAATCACCTGCAGGAATCCCCACGGAAGGGGTCCCCCAGGGGACATCTAGTCCAACGCCACCCCTCGGCGCTGGAGATCCCACAGCCTGGATCCCTGTGAGGTGGGCCACCCAGTCTTTCCCCAAGAGTCCCCCCCCGTATCCAGATACATATATATATATATATATGTAATGTGATGTAATATAATATAATATAATATAATATAATATAATATAATATAATATAAATATATCTATTTTGCAAAAGCAGAGAAGTGGAGGTTTCACCGCCTGGTGCAGCAGGGGAGCCATCGCCCGTCTGCCCTCCCACTCGCTCTTTTCTCTCACTTCTCCTTCGGTCTTCCTTGGACGGGCCTCAGAAGGAGTTTGGACCTTGATTGCCAGGTCTAATTGATCACCCATTAATTGCCTTTCCCGCTGCAGAAACGTGCCCTCACCTGTGCAGAAGCACACGCACCCTTACACACACTCGCAAATACACAAACACATAGATGCCAGGCATTTAAAATAATATCTGGTATATATTGGGAACTATACACACACACACACACACACACACACATACATACACATGCAGACAATCTCTCTCTCTCTCTCTATCTAGTCGGAGAGGAAGGAGGAAAGAGGGGCTCCCCCTGCACACCCACCCTGAGGATGGAAGGAAGGGGACGCCAGCCCTGCATGGTGGGCCCCCTCTCTCTCCCTCTCATCCCACCCACCCTTTTAATTGGGGGTGGTTAATCAGGATGGATCTTTGAATCCTCCCTCCCTTTTCCTCTTTCTGTTCTGGCTCTTCTCTGCTCCCTTCCATCCTCAGTTGTTCCTTCCTTCCTTCCTTCCCTTCATCCAACCGTTTCTTCCATCTTCTTCCAAGCCTGTAAAAATCCCCCCCCCCATCTCCCACCGCCTCTCGCTCTCACTTTTGCACCAGATTTAATCTGGATCTTTGAATCCTTCTTCCTTCCTTTTCCTTCCCTCCCTTTTCCTCTTTCTGTTCTGGCTCTTCTCTGCTCCCTTCCCTCCTCAGTGTTCCTTCCTTCCTTTCCTCCTTTGAACCATTTCTTCCATCTTCCTCCCAGCCTGTAAAAATCCCCCCCGTCTCCCACCGCTTCTCGCTCTCACTCTTGCGCCAGATCTAATCTGGATCGCCACCAGCCCCAGGTAGGCTGCTCCTGTTAATGGAGGATCCGCCTGGGAGGAGATGGGGGGTCTATGGGCCAGCCCCCCGCCCCTTCTCCTCCTCCCCCCACCCTCCGCACCACACAGAACACGCCCACCCGAAACCCCCCTTCCCTGCCGGTGGAAACGGAATCCGGTCCGGTGGGAGGGGCTCCCAGCGGTCATCCAGTCCAGCCCCAGCCAGCGCTGCAGGAAGCCCACCAGCAAGGCGTCCCCAGAAAGGCCCATCGCCCGCCCGTGCCTGGAGGTTTCCATGGGGATCTGCTCGGCGGGGGCCCTCCCTCCAGGCCACCCCCTGAGGCCGAGAGAGTGTGACACACCCAGGGCCACCCAGCGAGGGGGCAGGGATTCGAACCGGGGCTCCGGAGTCAGGCCCTCGCTGGCTCTCCCCGACTCCGCTTAGAGGCCCCCACGGCCCACCCCGGCGCGGCCCCCCTCCTCCAGGCGCAGGGGGGCTTCTCCGGCCCTGGGGGGGGCAGTGAGGGGCTCCCTGGACTCTGAGGCCCCCTCCCTCCCTCCAGATGCAGCGCCGTGTCCATATTATTTTATGGTTTCCTTGGAATTTATTTATTTATCGATTTATTGCAAATCACACCCTTTTCTAAGCAGCGCCAAACAGGCCCCCCCACTTCTGACGGGCTGTAGTACCAGCCAATGGGAGACTCGGAGTGTTTGAGGAGGTGGAGCGAAGAGAAAAGGCGGCAAATTGAACCGTTACGCAAAGGGAAAGTTCAGGCGGCTCCATGGAGGCGTCCCTGTCGCAGATGCTGACGAGCCTTCTGACCAATAGGAGCCTCGGATTGCGTGGAGGAGCGGGGCGGGAGCGAAAAGGCGGGAGGAGGTTGGCTGAGGCGAGGAGCCGCCTGAGGCGGACATCGCCTTCTTGCTCCCTCGGAGCCCCTGAGGGGCAGCCTCGGTGTCCAACGGGAGCCTCAGGCCGGGGGCGGGACTCGAGCGGGGCGAAGGGGCGGCTCTGGCGCGCAGGGGGGGCGGGGGCTCCGAGTCCCCTCCCGTTGCGTCTCCTTCGCTGACCGGCCGGCGCCTCCTCAGGGGAGGCGCTTAATTCTGCCTCAGGGTCCCTGATGAGTCCCCTCTCTTGTTAAAACCGAGGGTGGAGGCTGGACTCGCGATTGGTGGGAAAATGGCGGAAGCTGAATGCGGAGGAGGGAGGGGGCGCGTGAGGTGTGTGGAGAAAAGAAGCTATGAGGGGAAAAGCCGTTGAAACGAAGCAGAGGAAACAGGAGCCAAGGTGGGGGGAGCGGCATTTTGGAAGGAAGGAAGGAGGGCAGAAATCCCGAAAGTGTTCCCTTTGGCAGGGGGAGCGAAGCCCATGAGGCCCCGGGAGGGAGGAGGCGAGTCAGGCTATTTATTTCCCGCCTTTTTCCTCGCACAGGGTCTGAGGCAGGTCGCCAAAGCTTTAAGAAAGACGCCGCAGGAGACGGTTTAAAACATGAGAGATGCAGAGACAAAGCAAAATAATACTCAGAATATAGAGAAGGGAAAAAGAAAGCGTTTAAGCAAAAGCACAGCTAGTGGGAGCCAAGGAGCGGAGTACCGATGTGGGGAGGGGTTCCCGCCAAAACTAACGAGCTCTAGAATCTTCCGAACACTACCGCGCAGGCGCGAAAGCTCCTAATGTATGAAGGCACAGATGACCACTCGAAGAACCACAGTTACAGGTAAGCAACCTGTTCTTTTTCTGTGTGCTGTAAGGGGATCATGCGACACGGGGTGCCGTATTCCAGACAGGGTCCGTACCACATTTGGGCTAAATCCCGAGATGTTTCTACATTTGCTCCGAGGCTTGGAATTCCTCTTTCCACCTGTGTGTACCTGAGCATTTTACTGATGTAAGAGTGTTCAGTTCTATTTTGATTGTTTCAGGAAAGTTTTCAAACTGTTTTAAGATTATTTTAGCTGTGTTCTTTTTACTTATATCTGTTAACATAGGAATAATTAAAACGAACTGTTTCTGGGGTGTTGCCTTTACTCCCAGGGGTTCCATTGCAGTTAAAGTGGGGTACAAGAATATCTATAGCTAGAAATGAGTTCCCTTTCCAAGAGTTCAGTATATAAAATTCTTCATATACTAGCTGCCTTATACCTAGATTTTAAAAAGGCCTCAAGCCTCCGGAAGAGATCTTGCATAAATTGAGAGGAAAATCTCACTTAAAGACCCTCCTGTTACTCTGAGTGATGGAGGCTTTACGCCTTCGCAACAGATCTCTCTCCATTAATAGAACAGATAGAATTTCGAGGTATCCTCTCCCTGTAGCTAGGAGTGATACAGGCTTCATGCCTTCCCTTCATATCTCTGTGCATTAGTAGAATAGAATTCTAGGGTACACGCCCCCCATTTCTAGGAGTAAGAGAGGCTTTATGCCTTCCCTAAAGATCTCTGCCCATTAATAAGGGGAAAGAAAGATGGGTACCCTCTCCCTGTAGCTCGGAGTGCTAAGGCTTCATGCCTTTCCTGGAGATCTTTCTGCATTGATAGAATAGAAATCTAGGGATACAGTCCCCCATTTCTGGAAATAAGAGAGGGTACATGCCTTCCCTATAGATCTCAGTGCTTTAATAGGGGGATAGAAATATCGGGGTACCCTCTCCCTGTAGCTAGGAGTGATAGAGGCTTCATGCCTTCTCTGTAGATCTCTGAAACAAAGAGCTTGCAGGAGTGGGGAGGTCACCTTCAACAGATCTAACCCAATGCAATCACGCTTCACACTTCTGAGCAACGTTTGGAAAAGTTTCTTTCTAGCTTCACCTTCCAGACCCATCTATCTTGCTAAATCTCAACTGTTATGCCTCATTCATCTTCAGTTAAGATCTTCCATTTTGGAAATCCAAGGGGCTCTAACCACACATTTTTTTTTATTTTCAAGTAGGTGTTTAAGTCAGTTCCAGACTTGATAGGCCTTTGGTTCAGATCCATTGTGATTCTCCTTATCTTTTTACATTCCTAGGTGGATGCTATTCATTATTAAGTTATTGATAAAGCCAATTAGCTCATCTTTACCCTGCCTAAATGATAGGACACAAAAGGAAAAGGGGTTTGGGAGGGGAGGGAAAAAAATCAGGCATGGAGTCTTGGTTAGAGTTCAGCAGCACAGAAGGTGTTGCTTTGTCTCCCTCTTGTGGCCACAGCAGTGGCAGCGGGTGGCTGGTAAGATGGGGAGGGAGGACAGCAGCGTCACTATGCGGGGAGCAAAATGAGGGTCTTGTCTTCCCACATCAGAATTCTGCCACCCCATCTGACAGTGGTGTTTATTAGCTCCACTATCTGGTAGGAAAAGGGGTCACGTGAGTTGCGTTTCTGTCCCAGCTCGCTTCCACTGAGCTCAAAGCAGCGGGCACAGCAACAGCAGTCCCGTTTCTATACCGCTTGTCAGCGTTGCTCCTCCCTTTCTGCCTTTCCTCCTCTCAACCACCCTGTGAGGCAGGCCAGGCTTTGGGTAGGGGCAGAATTCTTATGTGCGGGGACAGAATCCCCCCGCCATAGCTAGGCCTCTGGGGAGTTTTCTCCTCCCTCCAGACACAGCGAGGGGGTCTCCCCATGAGGTTTCTGCCCTTAAAACCCTCAATCTCGCCCCCCCGCATTCCTCAGGTGAAACCCCCTTGGCGTCGGCTGCTTGCACAAACGAGCCAGACATTGTCCGGCTGCTGGTGGAGAACAGCAAGGCGGACATCGTGTCCCAGGACCCCAGAGGGAGCATCGCGGAAGTCACTCTTAGAGCTTGAATTTTCCATTTCCAAGTGTTATTAATTATTACTATTTTTTCTATCTGGTGGAAACCTTTTCAATTAAACTTTTTTTAAAAAAAACCACAGATCTAATTTCTCTCAGAAATACGTCCTTGCTCCATTTGAACTTGTGTCTTTCCTAAAAAGATAAAAATCGCGTCCCTGCATCCTGATAGCTGGACTTCAAGGCGCTGGGCGCCCTCCGGCCCTTCCGCTGCCCCTCTCCCGCTTGCTCCGAATCCTGAGACGCCCGCGGGGCTTCCCCGGAGGGACCAGGCGGCTCCAGAGACTTCCTCGGGGCCCCCAAAAGACGGCCTCTCTTGGAGCAGCCTGGGAAGTTGGCTTTGGGAGGCAGGAGCGGGGAGGAGGAGGGTCAGCCACAGTTTCTACGCTTCCTTTTCCTCCTCTTGCTTAATCCGTGTTCCACCTTTCCATCGGCATGTGGCCAAAGGGGCTTCCAAATCATCTGAAACAAAAATGAAGGTTCAAAAAAGTTTGAAGAGCGAGCACTTCCATTCCACAACCACGTAGCTAAAAACCCTTGAAAACACATCTAAAACGTAAACCGACCAAGCAAGGGTGTGCTGCTTCCCAGGACACTCTTGCGTGGTGAATTTATAACGTTCTGCTTGAAGGAGACGGTCTGGGCTTTCGGGTGGGGAGGGGGCAGAAGGGGGCCGCGTGGTGGGAGGGGGCTCCACAGCCCACCCGAGATATTCGGGGGGAACAGTTTGCAGGAATCGCGCAGCCGGAGATGCCGCGGAGGCCCATGAGAGGCAAACGCAAGCCGTGGGAATCTGGCCGGGCTTCTGCGAGGGTCCGGAAGCCCCAGCCCGAGAGGCGGCCCAAAGATCGTAGAATCATAGAAATGTAGAGTTGGAAGAACCACAGCTCGGCTTCCAGCCGTGGGAGGGTGGCATCCCGCACTCGGGCCCCAGCTGTTCCCTTGGGAGAGCCTCTGGCAGGCAGAGAAGTCTGCCTGGAACAACAGGCAGCACTTTGGAGGGGGGAGGAAAAAGGGGTGCAGGCAAGGGGGGGTCCCGAGGCTCAGAGTCTCCCCCGGCCTTTCCCAGCGAGGGGGACCCTCCGTGAGCAGGAGCAGCCCACCTGCAGCTGCCGGCACAGAATCTGGGTTTGGTGCGGAGGCGAGAGAGGGGAACGGCACCGAATGACGGAGGGGGCTCAACATCACGGCCGCCAGAGCTGTTGGAGGCGTCACGCGGACCCCCTCGCAGGGCTGTGGGCTTCCCATACTGGGGGGGTCTTTAAGGGGAGGTTTTGAGAGCTATCGTGGGCTAGCAATTTGACCACTGGACTAGGACTCTGGAGCCGAGGTTTCAGTCCCTGCTCGGCCATGGAAGTCCACTGGGCAACCTTGGGTGGGTCACTCTCTCTCTCTCTGCCTCAGAGGACGGCATCAAGGGATGACCCCCCTCTGAACAAATCCCCATCAATACCCCCAAGCACAGGTGGCTATGGGCCTCTTTGGGGGACACTGTGGGTTTCCTGCATGGCTTATTGGGGTTGGCCTGGATGACCACTAGGTGACCTTTCCAACTCCTATTGGATTCCGTTTCCACTTTGCAGAGAAGAGGAACGTTGTGTGTTTTGCGTGGTGTGGAGGGTGGGAGGAGGAGGAGGAGGGCAGAGACCGGCCCCCACTGGTGGCCCTTCCTGCCCCCCGGTTTCCTGTGCGGTGGATCTTCCGTTAACAGGAGCCATCTCCCCGGGGCTGGTGGCAGATACAAGGTAGATTTGGTGCAAAAGGGAAAGTACGAAGCGGAGGGAGGCGGTGGAGAATTTCCAGAGGCTTGGAGGAGGTTCCCCCACCCTGCTCTCTTCCCCTGGCGGAGCCTCCAGCAGTAGGAGGTGTCTACCTGGAATGACGGAGAGCCCCTCGGGGTGCAAGGGAAGAAGGGCAGGCAGGATGGGGGGTCCCGAGGCTCCTCACGAGAACCCCCACAAAAGATGGCCTGGACCCACCCCTTCCCAGCAAGGTGGAGCCCCCTTTCACAGGAGCAGTCCCCCTGGGGCCACTGGGGTGGAGGCGAAACTAACAAGCGGCGGCGGGAGACGGTGGGGAATTTCACACGAACGGGGGAAATCCCTCCCCCTCTTCCCTTCCCGCCTCCCCCCCCGGTGGACCCTCCAGCGGCCAGAGAAGCCCCCCTGGAATAAGAGGCAGCGCTTGGAGGGGGGAAAGGGAGAAGCGGGGAAGGCAAGAGGGGGTCTCAAAGCGCCAGGTCCCACGTGACGCCCCCTACGTGGGTGGCCCTTGCCCCCATTTCCTGGAAGGAGGACCCCCTGTAAGCAGGAGCAGCCTACCGGGGGCTGCTGGCCTACATAAGTCAGATTTGGGGCAGAGGTGGAATTACGAAGCGGCAGGAGGCGGTGGGACTTTCCACGGCCTGGGGGGATCCATCCCCCCCGGTGGACCCTCCAGCCGCCGGAGGAGCCCCCCTGGGAAAACGGGCCGCACTGGGCGGGCGGGGAGGAAGGAGGGCGGAAGGCGGGGGGGTCCCGAGGCTCCAAGTCCCGCGCAAGGGCCCCCTGGACAGGCGGCCTCCCCCCTTCTCCGGGGATGGGGGTCCCCCGCCAAGGGGAGCCTCCCCGGGGAAGCCGGGCTGCAGAACCGGGTTCGGCGAGGCGGCCCTCCCTCGGCCCCGGAGGAAGGCGGGGAAGGGGGAGCCCCTCTCGGAAGAGTCTCTGCCGCCACGCTTCAGTAGCTGAAGGGATGCCATGTGCGGGCGGAGGGGGCCTGTCTTCCTGCTGCTCCGGAGACCGGGAGGAGGCGCAACGGGCCGGACTGGGTGTCCCCGGGGGCTCTCACTCCAGGAGAGTTCAAGGGGGTCTCCAAGGGGAGGCTTTGAGGGCGGTCGCGGGAGAGCAGTTTGACCCTCCGGCCGGGCCTCCCTTGAATCCTTCCGGCCTTTTCTGCGGGAAAGAAAGGAAGGCCCTCCGCCCTCCCTCGGGCCTCCGAAGAGAGAGGGGGGCGGCGTCGGGGTCTCCTGGACTCCTCCTCCTCCAGCCCCCCTCAGGAGAGACGCCCCCGGCCCTCCGAAGACCAGAGAGCGCGGCTCCCTAGAGAGGCAGGAAGGGCGGAGGCGGGGGGAGGAGGAGGAGGCTCAAAGAATTCGCTCACTTCCGGGGCGGGGCCCTCTTGTTTCCTAGGCAGGGAGGGAAGGCCCGGCGCGGAGGAGGAGGAGGAGGAGGAGGAGGAGAGGTAAGGGGGGAGGGGACCCCCAAGCGCTAAAGAAGGGGGGTGTCGGAAGAGGCTCTTCCTGCTTCGGGTGGGGGAGAGGCTGGGATTATGGGGGGAGAGACAGAAGACCCCTCTCCAGCCTCCCTGGTCCCGGAAAGGGGGGCTCCTCGCTTTCCTTCAGGGAAGGGGAGGAGGGGCCGGGCGGCGCAGTCCTGAGGAGGGGGAGTGTGAGGGGGCGGAGGGGGGGCGGCAGTGGGGGGTCCCCTACAGGCAAAGGCCTCTCCCTACCCTGGAAACGCCGCCCTGCTTGGAGGCTTCCCTTCCCCTCCCTCCCTCCCTCCGCCCCCCCGGCGAGGGTGGGGGGACCCTTCCTCTGAGTCTTTCAGGGGGAGAGGGAAGGCAGGGAGGGGGGGGGGGTGGGGGGAAGGGGCCCTGTTCCCCTTGCGCCTCCTTCTCCAGCCACGCGCAGATCCAGGGCTGGGCTGCAGCTTCAGGTGGGGAAGAGAAGGTGGGAGATGTAGGAAAACGGGGTTAAAATGTCCTCCTTTAGGTGGGAGAAAAAGCAGGAACATGTCTGCCCCTTTAGGTGCCATGGCTTTGGAGGGGGGGAGGCTGAAGTTTCTGATGGAAACAGGGAGGCTGGGAAGGGGGCTATGCCCTGGGGGGCTGCAAAAAGGAAGCCTCCCCCACCCCAAAGAGGCAGCCTCCTTGGGTGTCCCTCGGGTCCTCTTCCAAGGTCCTGCCAGGGATGCAGAGGGAAGATCTGCAGAATGAAGAGAGAGAGAGAGAGAGGGTGAGACTGCAAGCTCAGCTTCCTAGAGAGAGGGGAAATGCTAATATGGGGAAAGGGCAAAAGCCCCAAACTCTGTCCCCTTTTCCAGAAAAAGAAGGTGGGTGCGTGGCCTTTTAATTTCCTTGGTGGGGAAGAGAAGGTGGAAGAGGCAGGAAAAAGGGGTTAAAAGGGGAAAAGAAGAGGGGAGACCCCCGAAATGTCCTCCTTTTGGTGGGAGAAAAAGCAGGAACATGTCTGCCCCTTTGGGTGCCATGGCTTTGGAGGGGGGAGGCTGAAGTTTCTGATGGAAAGAGGGAGGCTGGGAAGGGGGTTATGCAGTGGGGGGGCTCAAAAGAGGAAACCTCCCCCACCCCAAAGAGGCAGCTGTCAGGTCCCCTCCCTCTTGGGCGTCTCCCTGGGGCCGAGATTTTGGGAGGCTGTTCAGAGGGGAGGAGATAGTTGCTGGCTGGCTGTGGGGGGTGCATGGGTGATATTTGGCTCTGAGCCAGGCTTATGGGTCTTTATGGGGTGGGGGGTTATTAATAAGATGCCAATTTTAATTCACAATTACTCATTTTATTTAGTTCAAGTATTTATTTCATACAATCATAGAAATGTAGAGTTGGAAGAGACACCAGGGGCCATCCAGTCCAACCCCCTGCTATGCAGGAACACACTCAAAGCACTCCCGACAGATGGCCATCCAGCCTCTGCTTAAAAACCTCCAAGGAAGGAGACTCCACCACACTCGGAGGCAGCCTATTCCACTGCCGGACAGCCCTGACTGTCAGGAAGTTCTTCCTGAGGTTCAGGTGGAATCTCCTTTCCTGCAGCTTGAATCCATTGCTCCTTGTCCTGGTCCCTGGAGCAGCAGAAAACAAGCCCTCCCCTTCCTCTACATGGCATCCCTTCAAATATTTAAACATAGCTATCATGTCTCCTCTTAACCTTCTCTTCTGCAGACTAAACATACCCAGCTCTTTGAGTCTGTCCTCATAGGGCATGGCTTCCAGGCCCCTCACCATTTTGGTCGCCCTCCTCTGGACTTGCTCCAGCTTGACCGTGTCCTTCTTGAATTGGGGTGTCCAGACCTGGACACAGTATTCAAGATGAGGTCTAACCAAAGCAGAGTAGAGTGGTACCAGTACCTCCCTCGATCTAGACACCATACTCCTCTTGATGCAGCCGCGAATTGCATTGGTTTTCTTGGCTGCCGCATCACACTGCCGGCTCATGTCCAGCTTGTGGTCTATGAAGACTCCTAGATCCTTTTCACACATGCTGCTATCCAGCCACTTGTCCCCCATCCTATATTTCTGTATTCCATTTTTTCTACCTAAGTGTAGGACCTTACACTTCTCTCTGTTGAATTTCATTTTGTTAGCCTTGGCCCAGCTCTCCAATCTATCCAGGTCCTTTTGAATTTTGATCCTGTCCTCTGGCGTATTAGCAAACCCTCCCAATTTGGTGTCATCTGCGAATTTGATGAGCATGCCCTCTATTCCTTCATCCAAGTCGTTGATAAAAATATGGAACAGCACTGGGCCCAGGACAGAACCCTGTGGCACCCCACTAGTCACTTCTCTCCAGGATGAAAAGCAGCCATTCGTGATCACTCTTTGGGTTCGGTCGGTCAACCAATTACAAATCCAACTAACAGTAGCCCTGTCCAGCCCGCATTTTACTAGTTTCTTTGCAAGAATTTCATGGGGTGCTTTGTCAAAGGCCTTACTGAAATCGAGATATGCTACATCCACAGCATTCCCTTCATCTATCAAGATAGTAACTCTATCATAAAAAGAGAAGATTAGTCTGGCATGACTTATTTTTGAGAAATCCATGCTGACTTCTTGTGATTACCGCCTTGCTTTCTAAGTGATTAGCAACTGACTGCTTAATGATCTGCTCCAGGATCGTTCCAGGTACTGATGTCAGGCTGACTGGGCGATAATTATTTGGGCCTCTTTTTTCCCCTTCTTGAAGATGGGGACAACATTTGCTCTCTTCCAGTCTGCTGGAACTTCTCCTGTCCTCCAGGATTTCTCAAAGATTATAGCAAGCGGTTCCGAAATGACCTCTGCCAGCTCTTTTAATATCCTAGGATGCAATTCATCTGAATTTATCCAGTGTGGGCAGGCATTCCTGTACCACCCCTCTACCTATTACGTGCCTCATTTCTCCTGCTTCCTCCCCTGCTCCCCAACCGCCGGGTTGAGTGCTTGTATCCTTCTGGGGAAAAACTGAGGCAAAGAAGGTGTGAAGTAGTTCTGCCTTTTCTCTTCCCCCTGTGAGTAATTCGCCATCTTCTCTGCACAGCGACCCGATCGTCTCCTTCTTTTTCCTTTTGGTGCGGACATATTTAAAAAAGCCCTTTTTGTTGTTTTTAATGTCTCTGGCCAGCCTAAGTTCGTTCTGTGCTTTAGCCTTTCTGACCTCCTCCCTACATCTCCTGGCTGCTTGCTTAAATTCTTCCTTGGTGGTTTCCCCCTTCTTCCATTTCCTATACATCAGTGGTTCTCAACCTGTGGGTCCCCAGATGTTCATGGACTTCAGCTCCCAGAAGCCCTGAGCATTGACCATAGTGGCTGGGGCTTCTTGGAGCTGAAGTCCACGAACATCTGGGGACCCACAGGTTGAGAACCACTGCTATACATGTTTTTCTTAACACTGAGCTCAGCTGAGAGTTCTTTAGTCAACCAGTCAGATGCCTTCCATTTTTCCTCCTTATTGGCACAGTTTTAGAGTGTGCCTTCAGTATCTCCCTTTTTAAAGGGAAATCCCGTGCCTCCTGAACTCCTTTCCCTTTCACTATTCTTGACCACGGAATTCCAGCCAGCAGCTCCCCAAGTTTACAGAAGTCCGCTTTTTTAAAATCTAAGATGAGTGCCTGGCTACCCTTCTCTTCTCCTTCCCACTGAATGCCAAATACTAATAGGGCATGGTCACTCCCCCCTAAAGATCCAACCACTTCTACCTCATTAACAAGGTCATCCCTGTTGGTCAGGATCAGATCTAGAATATTTGATCCCCTTGTGGCCTCTTCCACCTTCTGGACCATGAAGTTGTCTGCAAGACGAGCAAGAAACTTGCTGGACCTTGCTGTCTTGGCAGAGTTTGACTGCCAGCATATATCCGGGTAACTGAAATCTCCTATTATTACTGTGTCTCTCCTGCTTGAATGTGCAGTCATTTGGTTGAGGAAGGCATCATCAAAGTCCTCAGCCTGGGTTGGAGGTCTGTAGTAAACCCCCACCAGAATATCCCTATTGTTTCTCGCTGCCTTAATTCTTACCCAAATGCTCTCGACCTGGCTTACTGGGTTTAAGTCACGGATCTCTTCACAGGTGAAAACATCCTTGACATGCAAGGCTATTCCTCCTCCTTTCTTGTTTGGTCTATTTTTACAAAATAGGCTATACCCCTCTATTCCTATATTCCAATCATGAGACTCTTCCCACCAGGTCTCAGTGATGCCTATCAAATCGTATTTATTTTGTTGTACTAGGAGTTCAAGTTCATCCTGCTTGTTTTCCATACTCCGTGCGTTAGCATAGAGACACTTGCGTCCCTGGGCCCTTCCTGCAAGTCCTGTACTATTGTTTCTACTCCTCCCGCCATTGGCTACTTGTACTACTTGTCCAGTATCATTTGGGCCTTTTCCCCCTGCGCTCGCCAAGTCCCTACCCTGAATAATATTGTCTCCCTCCCCAGCGGAACTTAATTTAAAGACCTCTTAATCCTCCTTGCGAGACTGTTTGCAAAAGCATTCCTGCCAGGTTTTGTGAGGTGCAGCCCATCCCTCGCCAGACGCCCACGTTCATGGAAATTCAGGCCATGTTCCAAAAACCCAAACTCTTGCCAGCGGCATCACGTGCGGAGACAGTTGTTGACCTCTGCTATTGTCCTTTGCCGACGTGCGCCATATCCTTGAACAGGGAGGAGAGATGAAATGACCACCTGCGCACCAAGGTCCTTAAGCTTCGTCCCCATGAGCTCATAGTCCTTTGCGATGTGGTAAAAGCTGTTCCTCGCAGTGTCATTGTTTCCGACATGAACCAAAATGAGGGGCTTATGGTCAGTGGGTTTGACCAGCCTGGTTAGCCTCTCCGTTACGTGTTTGATCCTGGCCCCAGGAAGACAGCAGACCTCTCGATTGAGCTTGTCCGGTTTGCAAATTGCCCTTTCGGTTCCTCTGAGCAAAGAGTCCCCAACCACCAGAACTCGCCTCCTCTGCGGCTTGTCCTGGTCTCCTGGATGAGCATGTTCCACTAGGACTGCCTGGGCATTCTGTTGAGGCTGGGAGCATTGACCTAGTTCCTGTTGCCGAAGTAGGATTTCTTCTTGTTGACATTCTGTTCCCTCCGCATGGCGCTCCTCATTGTTCACAAGGCCAAGAACTTTGAAGCGATCGTGTAGGTGAAGAGTCTCTGTTGCCTTCCTGGTCCTTCTACTCCTCCGTGTGACATTCGCCCAAGCCTCCGTTTCCTGGCACAGTGCGCTGACTTGCTGATCTGGCAGCTCCTCCGTGCATTCGGTCTTCCGGTAGGTCTTCTCTCCCTATCCAAAAACTCCTCCCCTTCCCTAATAAGATGAAGATCAGAAACTCGTGCCTCCAGCTGGCGAACCTTCTCCTCCAAGAAGGTGACCAGCTTGCACTTGGTGCAGGTGTACCCGAGAACATCTTGTGGCAAGAAAAGGAATATCCCACAAGTGTTACAGGTGACAGCGGAGCTCCCTCACCTTCCATCCTTGAAACTACAGAGAGCAGTATAGTACTAATTCTAGAAAGAATAACTAGGCTTTTGTTCTGAAATTCAGCTGTATAACTATGTCTGCTCTATAATGCCGAGGGTTAAATTGGAGGACTGAGTGGTTTTTTAAGTGTGCGTGCCTTTGGCGCGCCCGTTGGAAGCTCCTAATAAAGCTCCTCCCCTCTATCTGGCTCCCCCCCCTCGTTAGTAGACCACGTGCTCAAGGAGAGCACAGGGCCACACAAAGAGACTAATTAAACAAAAGCAAGACTAAACAAACACAAGCAAGACTAAACAAACAAAAAGCAAACAAAAAAAAGAAAAAAAGCAAAAGCACAGCCCCTCAAGCCTGTAAACACACCTGGTCAGGATGTTTTCACAGACCCAGCTCTCCCTCTCCCTCTGCTCCCTCTGCTCCCTCCTCTGGTTAACAGTCTCAGAGAATACAGGCGTGGGATCAGGGGTTTATCATTTTTCTCCGTCAAAAAATCAAAACAAGTTTCCTAGTTCCTTATGCAGTGGGCTAGAAAAAGGAAGCCCCACAAGAAAGATGAAGGTAACAACCCCCACCACCCGCCCCCCATGCTCTCTCCTCTCTCCCTTTGGCAGGGACAGTCCTGATTAATCCTCCGTTGCCCCACTTTTCATCTCTTTTCAAAATGTCCCACTCTTCTCCTCCTCCCTTTTTCTCCTTGGCTTCCTTCTGTTGCTACAGACCGGTTCAAAATGCCCCAAAAGTTTACACCAGTTAACTAGGGGGGGGGAAGGTGGGGGAGGGGTCTAATCTTTGGAAGATAGGAAAGGAATTCAAAACATCTTGATGAACTAGAAAGCTGGGTTGGAATTAAAAAAATGAAATTCAACAGCGCGAAATACAAAGCTTACATTTAGGCCAAAAAAAGGAAATGTGCAGATATAGGTTGGGTAAACTTAGGTAGCAGTTCAGTGAAAAGGACGTGGGGAATATTTTTGGTAAAAGTTGAACAAAATAAGCCAGCCCTATGATGCTGCAGCAAAGACATCGAATACTAACTGAGGCTGCATTTATAGAAGCATATTTCCAAGCGGGGGGCTGGTTTCCTCCTGCAGTCTGTGCTGGTCAGGACAAGATCTCACTGTTAAATACCTCAAGGGCTTCAAAAAGGGGAAAGGGCGCAGGCTTCTTCTGGGGCCCCTAGACGGTAGAACTAGGTCTAAGGGTTTTCAAATTGGCAATGGATTTGGATTGAAATTAAAGGAACTTTTTGACAGTGAGAGAGGCTAGCAATGGCACCTTTTGGGGGGGGGGGATGTCTTTCTTGGAGACCTTGAAAAAGAGGCTGGGTCTTTTTACCCGGAGGTCCTCCTTGAGCAGGGGGTGGAGTTTAAAGGGCAGTGAGCCCCCTTCCCTCTCCGTACATGACTCTGTGACTCTAAATGGTCCTCCTAACCCCTGGAGAGGCTTGGCAAGTTTAGCCAGAAAGGAAGGAAGTCTTGCAAAACTGTAGGGGATTTTCCACAAAGGAAATCCGTAGGTCACAGACCTTTTGGGCCTTTTCCCCGGACTTTCCGGCAAGCCAGACGGACTTCCCAAATGGAAGGCAGGCAGACTAAGGAAGCCACGTGTTTAAACCCCTTTCGGGGCCCAAAAAGGGGTGGGGGTGGCCCTGCAGCCTCTCCGGAGAGGAATGGCTGCTTCCGAAGGCTCCCAGGAGCTTTACGTCTGAATAGCGGTTACTCCAAAAAACACCTCTGAAGCTCACAGGATTTCATTCAAAGGATATTTTGCAGCGGGGGGGGGGGAATTTCCAGCCTAAATTTAGGAGTCCACAGTGTGCTGACAACCAGGAAAGCAACGCGTCTGAGGAAGCTTTTCCCAGCCGCTGGCTTCCGCCGCACCACTGACTTCAGAGTAGGCCTTTACAAGGTCCCCCGGTTTCTTGCAAAAAGGTAGTAAAATCTGGGCTAGACGATGCTCCCGTTGGATTAGAAGGGGCTGACACCGATCCCCAGGGGTGTCCTCACCAATGGCCCCTCCCGTCCTGGAGAGAAGGGACCGGTGGGGTGACAGGGTTCCCCCCTGGGCCCGGTGTATCGACCTTTATGAACGCTGGATGTGGGAACAGAGGGGATGCCCCTCAACTTTGCAGGTGACACCAAATCGGAGGGGTAGCCAACAACCAGAGGGCAGGATGAGAATTCAAAAGACCTTTACGGGCTAGAGAGGTCCCAAAACTAAAAAAAATTATTTCAACCAGGGAAATATAAGGTACTACTTTTTGGTAGAAAAAAAGAAAAGTACAGGTATAAAATGGGTGACTCCTGGCTTACTGCAGTACGTATGAAAGAGACCCAGGAATCTTAGTGGACCAGAAGCTGAACGTGAGTCAGCAGTGTGATGCAGCAGCTTCAAAAGCCAGTGCGATTCTAGGCTGCATCAACAGGAGTCTGTTGTCTAGGTCAAAGGAAGTAATGCCGTTTGTTCAACTTTGGTCAGACCCACCTGGGATCCTGTTCCAGTTCTGTGCCCCACAGTTTAGGGGGCTTATGGACAAGCTGGAATGTGTCCGGGGGAGGGGACCAAATAGGTAAGAGGTTGGTAGCCATGAAGTCCTGTGGGGAGCAGCCTGGGAAAGGTGGTCAAGAAGAGATGGTTAGGAGGTGACATGATGGCTGTGTCTACTTTATTTGAAGGGATGTAGTGGAAGGTGGAGAAAGCTTTTTTCTGCTTCTCCAGGGACTGGACGGGGAGCAATGGTTTCAAACTTCAGGAAAAGAGATTCCATCAAAAGTTAGGAAGAACTTCTTGCCTTTTTCGGCCTCTGTTTGCATACTCTGAGGTATAGTTTTGTAAGAAGGAATCCACCAGGAAAACCCCTTTTAGAGACTTTCTGGCATTGTGTGCTATGAATGACTCCAGTGTGGTTTCTTTAGAAATATTAGGTAGGGGAAAACAGGAGCGGGAAAAAAATTTTTCAGAAAAAAATTTCCCCCCCCAAGCCTGATCACAAGGAGTGTTCTGTCCATGCTGGGGCCCCAATCTGAGGGCACTGGCTTTTATTTTTCCCCCAGTGCTTTCAAAGAACCTTAGAAATGAAGATTTAAAGCCCCAGGGGCCATCCAGTCCAAACCCCCCTTCAGCCATCAGGAACACCCTAAAAGCACTCCCGACAGATGGCCATCCAGCCTCTGTTTAAAAAACCTCCAAGGAAGGAGATCCCCCACCTCCGAGGCAGCGATTCCACTCCGGACAGCCCTACCGCGGGAATTTCTTCCTGAGGTTCAGGTGGAATCTCCTTTCCTGCAGCTTGAATCCATTGCTCCTTGTCCTGGTCTCTGGAGGAGCAAAAAACAAGACCTCTCCTTTCTCTACATGGCATCCCTTAAAATATTTAAACATGGCTATCATGTCCCCTCTTAACCTTCTCTTCTGCAGCTAAACATCCCCAGCTCTTTTTCCTCTAGGGCATGGTTTCCAGGCCCCTCAACGTTTTGGTCGCCCTCCTTGGATTGCTATTTGCCATGTCGTTCGTGAACTGGAGTGCCCAGAACTGGACACAGTATTAAGTGAGGTTACACAAAGCAGAGTAGAGTGGTACCAGTCCCTTTCCCTCGATCTAGACACCATACTCCTATTGATGCAGCCAAAAATTGCATTGGTTTTCTTGGCTGCCGCATACACGCTGACTCATGTTCAGCTTTGGTCTATCAAGACTCCCAGATTGTATTCCATTTTTTCTACCAAAGAGGACCTTACATTTCTCTTTATTGAATTTCATTTTTTAGCCTTGGCCCAGCTTTTAATCTGTCCAGGCTTTTGAATTTTGATCCTGTCCTCTGGGTATTTGGTGTCACCTCAAATTGGGAGGGGTTGAATGCCAGAGGCAGGATAAAATTAAAATGACCTGGACAGTTGGAGAGCTGGACTTTCCATAGTTTTTTTTTTCTGAGGTATGATGTTAGTAAGAAGGGAATTAGAAAAGAAATGGTTTTTGCAACATTTGTACCTACCATGCTAGCTGTTTTAGAGATGTTTTCCTTTACAAAGGTCGAGTTAACTGTTAACACATGTAGTGTGAAATATCACAAGCAGGACATTTGGGCCACCATTTGCTTTGGATCTGATGAGGGATTCCCTTTTTAAAAGGGGGGGGGGTTAAAATAATTCTACCAAGCAGTGGGGTCTTCCTGGTTGGGCCACACTTTTTTCCCCCTTTTCCTGGCCCTTTTTGTGGCTCCGGCTTTTTGGTCTTTTGCCCGAAGAGGTGTTTCAAGGTCACCTCCTAACAAGATTTTCCTTTTTCCTCAAACAGGAAAAAACTCTGAGCAAAGGCTAGGAGAACTTCACAGCCCTTCAGCGTCGGCTTTCCTGAACTATGCGTGTTGAAGGAATGACAACAGGGGGGGATAAGTGGGGGGAAAAATTTTAGGAGCCATACACTTGCGGAATTAAAGGGAAAAAACAAGAGTGTACTGTAAACAGAGAGGGTTTTTAAGACAGATAACCAAGAAAATCAAAGACTGAGAAGGAGAAATTGTCTGCTGTTCAAGGAGCTCATTTGTCAACTTCTGAAATCATATTGGAATCAGAAAGAAGGAGAATGGAAACCTCACATTCCTCCACATCCCCAAAAATCGTGGAGAAAAGAAGTTTTATAAGTGAAGGAATGGGAAAGAGCTTAACAACCAGTGGATCGCTCGTGCCCATCAAAGGGCCCACACAGGGGGGAAGCCCTTAAAAACATGGAATGCGAAAAAGCTTCATGAGAGTGGAAGTTCGTTCCCATGAAAGGACCCACAAAGGGGAGAAGCCCTATGAATGCATGGAATGTGGAAAGAGCTTCAGTCGGATGGAAATTCGTTCCCATCAAAGGACCCACGCAGGGGAGAAGCCCTATAAATCCGGAATGTGGAAAGAGCTTCAGTCTGGTGAAATCTACATATGCATCAGAGGACGCACACGGGGGGAAGCCATATATTTGCGTGGAATGGGAAAGACTTTCTCTCATGTAACAGTTTACATATACATCAAAGGAGTCATACAGGGGGGAAGCCTTATAAATGCATGGAATGTGAAAAGAGCTTCACTGTGAGTAGACATCTACATGACATCAGAGGACCCACACAGGGGAGAAGCCCTATCAATGCATGGAATGTGGAAAGAGCTTAGTCACTGGACTTCGTTCCCCTCAAAGGGCCCACACAGGGGAGAAGCCCTATAAATGGGGAAATTGGGGGCTTTTTTGGGGAAAATTAAAGAAAAGGGAAAAAGAACCCTTTAATCAGGAAGTGGGACCCTCCCGGAATTTTTCCCCTAAAGGACCCAACAGGGGAGAAGCCCTATAAATGTGGATTTTGGAAAGACTTCTCAAGTACATTATTCCCCTCAAAGGACCAACAGGGAGAAGCCTTATTTTTGGAATGTGAAAGCTTTTTTCAAATAAAGTTTATTCCCCCAAAGGACCCACACAGGGGAGAAGCCCTATAAATGCATGGAATGGGAAAAGTTTCCCGGGGTGAATCTCTTCCCCTCAAAGGACCCACACAGGGGAGAAGCCCTAAAATCATGGAATGGGAAAGAGCTTCACGAGAGTGGAAATCTGCGTTCCCATCAAAGGACCCACACAGGGGAGAAGCCCTAAAATGCATGGAATGTGGAAAGAGCTTCCCCAAGTAAATTTGTTCCCATCAAAGGACCACACAGGAAAAAACCATCTGTAGAAGAATTTAGGTAAATAAAAGATTTGCCCGAAATTAATTGTGTTAAGGTTTGAAAGTATAATTTCCTGGACAAGAGAAGCCCCCTCCCAACAAAATGGGGGAGGGGAGTGGGGGACGCTTTTTTTTTCCCCCCAAAAACCCCTCCCTCCATGGCCACATGCTGTCTCCTCCTGCTGCCTTCAGGTGCCCAAAATTCCCCCTTCCTTTTTTTTGGCCCTTTCGTGTCACTCACTCTGTTATTCAAGTCATTATTAAGTGCTGGGTGTGACTGGAATAGGTATAAAATCATTTCCAGGGTGGTCCCAACGGGGGGTGTCTCAGTTGCCCCCATCTTATTTGGAGCACACGGTGCATGCTCAAAAATGCTTTCCAAGCAGCGTCCAGCACCAGCCCTGCCAGGAAAATTAGGGCTTCCTGGGGAGAACGGAACCATTTTTTTTAAAAAATGGAGGAATTGTAATAAAAAAAATGGTGGCCTGCAGTAGAGGGGTGTAACTCTTTCAGCAAAAAGATCAAATAGGAAAAAAGGCGGAGTAGCACTTCGTCAGGGGGATTTACACTTTTGAAGAGATCCTGAGGTAAGTCCTGGAAGCCGGGGGAGAGCACCTGGTAAAAATTAAGAGGGAAGGAATCAAAATGTTGGGGTAAAGGTTTTGACAGGGGAAACCCTCCCTGAACACAAGGTTTTCCCTTGTCTCAAACCACTACTCCACCTGCCTCCCTGTGGGACCCTCTCCTGGGGTTTTCCTTCTAGATGTTGATTCGGGAGGTTTTCCCTTGTCTCAAACCATATTTCCCCTGCCTCCCCTGTGGGACCCCTCCCGGGGTTTTCCCTCTAGATGTTATTCAGGGAGGTTTTCCCTTGTCTCAAACCACTATCCACGCTGCTTCCCTATGGCAACCCTTTTTTCTCATACCAGCTCTTTTCCGGCCACTTTTTACTTCTGCGTGGCTCAGCTGGGGGAAGTTTAGCCTGGCTATTTTCTCACGGGGTTAGTCCTTCAAAAAGTTTCTCCATTTAACACTCTGGACTGTAAACTACCAATGACGTGTGGGTCAGATTTTGGGGAAATGCCTGGCACCTTTTGTGTAGCAAAATGGAACCTGTGTGTTTTCTTTCTTTTTAAGGGCAAGAGGAGCTACCTTCATCCCTTGTACTTCCACCTGCTATTAGGCTTTTGAGGACTCCCTTAAACCGGATGAAGTCCTGGTAGCCCAAGCGCAATGAAAGGAACCGGACCACTGCACAGAAAACGTCCAGATTCCCCGGCCCTGCTCCTCATTTCTCTATTGTGTCTGTCATGCAGCTACGCCTCGCCCCACGCAAAGGTCCCCCAAACCCACCTTGGAAGCCACACAGCTCTTCTGAGGAACCATTACGGGCTGTCAGAGGGAACGGGGGCCGGCAGCGATGCCCCTGGTCGTTTCTTCCGCTGGACAAGTTGCGAGAGGCACCAGCAGTGACCTCGGGGCATTCTTGGAGGGTGTGTGTGTGCGTCCCCGTGGGGCACCCAGCTAGGGAAAGGGGGGGACGCTTCGCCTCTGACCCCAAACACCCAGAAATGGCCGTGTTGTGGGGAGGCCAGTGGCTTACACGGTGAGGCAGGGAGCTTTTTTTCGTTGCGCGCTTAAAAAATTTTATCCACACAACAAAAGAATTCACTTACCGTGTCAAAAGGCAGGCTTAGAAAAATTTACCTTTCAGGAAAACCATTAAAATACTAATAATAAAAATACCAAAACATCCGTGTGTGAACATGGATCTGCCTTCTCTCAGTTATTTTGGGAGGGGGCTAGGGCCAAACCCCGCTACGGGAAGAAATTGGCCCCTGGGCACCTGGAAAAGGCCCGATGGGGGGCCTTGAAGGAACCCGGTGTCCGCCCGCCTGCCCCTCGTTCCCTGTGCAATGAGGGGGGGGTCCCACTGTTGCAGGAGCCCAAAAACACAGAGACCACAGAGCAAGAAAAAAAGTAATTTATTCGCGCGGGCTTTTGGCTGGATGTCTCCAAAAGACCCAAAAACCCTGAATTCAAGTTTCACAGCTCTTTTATAGACAAAGTTCACAGCATACACAAAGATCACAGGCAAAAATCGCAGGCATGTTGGGCCCCCCCTCCGGGGTCACAAATACCACCTCCTTACTTAATTACCCCCGCGCTCAGACCCGGAAAGTGCTTATCCCAATCTGCAATTACCGAGCCAGCCCATCAACGACCCCTGGCTACGTGATAACATCCTAGCTCGTGATACATTGGCTCTCGTGACCTTTTTACCCTTCTTAAATCTTTCTCCGTTGCTCTGACTTTAACCCCCACTTCTACTTTATTTCTACTTTATTATTTCTAATTCATACCTGTATCATTTCCCCCCCTTTAAAAGCATAATTTCTATACAATTACAGCATTTGTGACGTTTTATAAAACAGCGTCAGGCTGAGCCATCAGAGCGTACAGAGCTCGTCTTACTGGAAGTAATTTGAAGCCTATGACTTATACGTTGCATAAAACGAGGAAAGCACATAGCAGAAACAGGAAGATTAGCACGACTGGCAACAAAACGACAAACAATGCTTTTGCCATTCAGGTTTGGTACCAAATGTGAGCCACCTCCACCAGCTATCATCCCCTTCATTTATATCTTCCCACTTTGCAGTTTGTTAATTGTGCTTCTATGCGTTGCTGTTTGGAAAGTTGAAACAGACAATTTCTGATGCTTTTTCCCTCCTCGTGACGGAGAAGGAAGAGACGGGCAAAGCCTCCCATTTCCGATACAGCGTTCCTTAGTTCCCGCTGTTCTTTGTTAAGCAAGGATAATGCTTTGGAAGTAGCGTTTACACTTTTGGCTAGCGTGCAGGCTAAACTGTTTATTTCTAGTCCGTCCTCCAGAGCCAATCCTGTTATTCCAACCAGGGAGAATGCGAACGCTCTTTTCTCCTCGTCCGGCCATAAGTGTGATGGGCCGTCACGGTTTTCATCTGGAGGGGCGGCTCTAGCTCTACGGTCTCGCTTCTGAGGCTGTGGAGGAAGGACTGTTACCGGACGGCCAAGGCAGCAAGGTTGAGTGTCAGACAGAGAGGCTGGTATGTATGACCGAGTTCGAGACCCACAGGTCCAGAACCAGCCGTGAGGTCAAAGAACACGTCCTTGGTAATAAGATATATTTTGGATGTCCTTGCAAGGAATCCGAGGTCCAGGAGCAACCTTGCGTTGGCTGTTCTTACTCCCGGAACGCCCACCCTCTCCAGGGGGCTTCAGGGTCATCGTGACCTGGCCCTGGAGAGGGGCTGACAGAAAACTCCCCATCTCTCAGCAGGAGGAGGTAGGGCCATAGAAGGATGGGCACCCAAAGGGCACCCGACCAGTCTAACCCCCTCCTGCAATGCAGGAAGACGCCGTCAAAGCCCTCCCAAAGCTCAGGGCCATCGGGATTCTCTTTAAAGACCCCCAAAGAATCAGAATCATGGAGTTGAAAGGGACCCCAGGGGCCATCCAGTCCAACCCCCTGCTGTGCAGGAACACCCATCAAAGCATTCCCAACAGATGGGCATCCAGCCTCTGCTTAGAAACCTCCAAAGAAGGAGGAGACTCCACCACACTCCATGGAGGCAGGGTAGTCCACTGCCGGACAGCTCGGACCTTCAGGACGCTCTTCTTGAGGTTCAGGTGGAACCTCCTTTCCTGCAGTTTGAATCCATTGCTCCTTGTCCTCGTCTCTGGTGCAGCGGAGAACCAGCCTGCTCCAGCCTCAACATGACATCCCTTCAAATACTTAAACATGGCTACCATGCCCCCTCTTAATCTTCTCTTCTGCAGACCAAATATCCCCAGCTCCCTCAGCCACTCCTCACAGGACATGACTTCCAGACCTTTTACCGTTTTTGGTCGACCTCCTCTGGACACGCTCCAGCTTCTCAATATCCTTCTTGAATTGAGGTGCCCAGAACTGGACACAGTATTCCAAACGAGGTCTAACCAATGCACAATAGAGTAGCATCATTACCTCCCTTGATCCAGACACAATACTCCTACTGATGTAGCCAAGAATCGTGTTGGCTTCCTTGGCTGCTGCATCATACTGCTGGCTCATGTTCAGCTTGTGATCTACCAAGGTTCCTAGGTCCCCTTCACACATACTGCTATCCAGCCAGGCATCCCCCATCCTGTATTTGTGCATTCCATTTTTTCTGCCTAAGTGCAGGACCTTACACTTCTCCGCATTGAAATTCATATTGCTAGCTTTGGCTGATCTCTCCAATGTGCCAAGGTCATTTTGAATTCTGATCCTGGCCTTTGGGGTATTAGCAACCCCTCCCAATTTGGGGTCATTGCAAATTTGATCAGCATGCCCTCTGCTCCTTCATCCAAGTCATTGATGAAGATGGGAATAGCCCCGGGCCCAGGACAGAACTGTGTGATCCACACCCAGAACCTGAACTGCGAAGCTCTTAACCAAAAGGTGTTTTTTTTTTCTTTTTAACGTAGATGCTTTTTCTTCAAAGAAGTACATCTTGCAAATAGTTTTCCTAAAACATGTCGGCATTCCTCGTGACATGAATTGCGAGGGTGATTGCTTCGTAAATATGTTAATCCTTGCAATACTGTCTGTCGCAAGCATATTGTACTTTGCCTGTCCTGCTGTTTGGTTACCGGGTCTCGTTAGTAATCGCTGTTAATCTTGTTTGGAAGGGTTATTGGGCTCCTTGCTTGATTGAAATATATGTATATATATGATGGCACATGTATGCTGATTGCATAGGAAGTAGGGATGGATAATTACGCTTCTGTTATTGTCGTCGGCACAGCCGTATTCTGAGCAGGCATAATGAGTACTTGGCATTAATCTGGTTTAATGGGGATAGTCTATACCTTGCTAAGCTGGGAAGCGGAAGGTAACAGTCAGAGCAGTTCCTTGGAGGTGTTGGAAGGGAGAAAGGCCCATTTTGTTTTAGGATCCGGCTCAAACCAGGGAGGGCTGAGGGAGAAGTGAATACAGATTGGGATCAAAGGGAAACGTGAGGATGAGCCGATTAAATGAGTGCTGGCCAGACGGGAAGCGAGGGCAACGCAAGAGAGAGCAAATGGGGGACAGGGGATGCTGGGTTTGGATAGCATCAGAGGCCGGTTGAATTAACGAGACATGCAAAGACAACCCATCAGTGTAAGCCGAGCTGAATAATTATTGCTTGGACCTATATATTCTTTGTTTGGAGAACGCTGGTCTGTTTCTGCCACTTTAAGTAATGTTCGTATTCGATCTGTACTTCCAATAAAAGAACATTCCTGCCTACGGGTGTTTCCACGTTCTTGAGTGTTCCCAACGGGGCGGTTTAGAGCCAGACATGACAGAAACATCACAAATATTACATTACAAATAGACATATAGATTGGGGCATGCTTTTTATGCTACTCTGCTAAAAAAAAAAAAGGACAGTTTTAGCTTTCATAGCCTTTCCCCAAGGGGCTAACACCCTGGGAAACTCTAACTCCCAGCAGCCTTCACTAGCTTAGTCAATGGTAAGCGATGATGGGAGATGCAATACAGCAACCCCTGGAGGGGCTGAGGCCTGGGTGAGTTGCTCTTCTTCCC
This sequence comes from Iguana delicatissima, assembly GCA_948472985.1. Taxonomy (NCBI): domain Eukaryota; kingdom Metazoa; phylum Chordata; class Lepidosauria; order Squamata; family Iguanidae; genus Iguana; species Iguana delicatissima. The sequence continues at coordinate 45,316 of CAOKZL010004512.1, forward strand.
CAAGACCTGGATTTCAAGGGTGCCTTCCTCCGTCCTGAGCCGTGCGGGGTGAAGAGGGGAAACGGTGTTTGTGGGTCCGTGGCGATGGAGCGCCTGGACGCCACCGGGTCTCACAAGGGAAGTCGACAGATATATTAACCATTATATAAGAAGAAGAACAGCTTGTTTCTATAGCACCCTCTACCGACACGGCGCTTTACAAGTAAAAAGAGAAACAGTGGGGTCTGCCAAAGACGCACCGTCTAAAATGTAGATGGATATACGCACACAAACAGAAAGAAAAGGAAGGAATAATACAATTGCACCATACAGTTGCAAAACAAATTACCCAGACAAGATTTAAACATAAATAAATAGAGAAAGAAAGAGTATAATATAAAGGAAACTGACAAGTACAGGTAATCAAAATTGTTAGCCCAAAAGGTGGGTGCCGCAAGGGCCAACCCGCGATGCCAGTGGGGAATGAATTAGCCCAAAGAGGGGGCTCGCGAGAGGGGGGCAACCTAGCGAGGTCTTACGGCCAGTGTTTAGGGGCTCACGCAGGGAAAGAACCAGCCAGAGACGTCAAAAGTAAGCCAAAACTGTGTTTTATCGAGGGGGATTCACTCCTGCGTGGACACGAGATACACACAGTCACACAAGAGCTGATGGAAGGAGAAATGGAGGAAAAAAGATACGGATAAAGATGCTGAGGGGTTTGGGGGGGATTTATAATTACCAATCCAGAAGAGCAGTGAGGAAGTTGAAACGTGGCTTGGCTCAGGTAGGACCGAGGGACAGTTCTCGTTCAGGAGCCAGACGGACAGAGTGACGGGTAGACCTTTGAGAGACTGCGAGTGGCAGGGCTGAAATCAGGGGTGTTGTACCCTGAAAACGGACTGTGGCCGTGAAGGTCCCAGATGCAAGACAAAGGGAGCCTGTTGTGGACAATGGGTCCTTCGCCCGTGGATGGGCTCGGTGCTTGGTGGACAAAGACACGAGGGGGGTTGTGATCGCTGCCTATGGCGGGTGCGGTGAGGCAAGAGGAAGGGGTCCAGGTGCGAGGGGGACGGGCGTCTGCCCATCAGTGTCCTGGTGGGCTTCCCACCGTTGGGTTCCCTGGAAAATTCCAGCTCCTAAGCCCATTATCCCCAGGAATGGCGTCTGTTGGCCTGACAAATGACCCAGTCTTACCTGGAGGAAGGTTCAAATTCCTTCCCTCTCCCAGTTTGACCTCCCCATCACCTTTCAGGTCTGATTTCGATAGAGCCAATTAATACGGTTGCCAATCCAATATCGTGCCAATTTGTTATGGTGCCCATCCAAACCATACGGATTTCGGGACCCTCAAGGTGGAATGTTACAAGGCAGACCAATATCTGAAGCCCTATATATGGAGACCTATATTTTTAGATCTATATTTGCATTCCTATATCAGATCTATATTTGCATACCTATATTTGAAGACCTGTATCTGCAGACCTATATTTAATGACATACATTTGAATACCTATATGTGCATATCTATATTTTAATACCTATGTTTGCATACTGATATATAAAGATCTATATATGAAGACCTATATCTGAAGATCTATATTTGCATACCTATGTACAAAGACCTGTATTTGCATACCTATATTTGAAGACGTGTATTTTCATGCCAATATATGAAGACCTATACTTACAGAATTATGTTTGAAGATCTTTATTTGCTTACCTATATTTCAAAACCTATATTTTGATACCTATGTTGAAAGATCTATATTTGCATACCTATATTTGAAAACCGATATTTGCATACCAGTATTTGAAGACCTATGTTTGCCTGCCTATTTTTGAAGATCTATATTTGCTTACCTATGTATGACGACCTGACCTATATCAAGACCTATATCTGGGGAGCTTGGCAAATACTAGGCTGACTCGGGTGGAGCTATGAAAACACCAGGCTGCCTCGGGTGGAGCTGGGTGGGCCTATGTTTGAAGACCAGCTCCACCCATGTTGGCCTGGTGTTTGCCGAGCTCCACCCGTGTCGGCCTGGTTTTCGCCCAGCTCCACCCGTGTCGGCCTCATCTTCCCCTAGCTCCACCCGTGTCGGCCTGATCTTCTCCTAGCATCACCTGTGTCGGCCTGGTGTTCGTCCAGCTCCACCTGTGTCAGCCTAATCTTCTCCAAGCTCCACCCGTGTCGGCCTGGTGTTCGTCCAGCTCCACCTGTCTCAGCCTGATCTTCTCCAACCCCACCCGTGTCGGCCTAATCTTCTCCCAGCTCCACCCGTGTCGGCCTGATCTTCTCCCAGCTCCACCCGTGTCGGCCTGATCATCTGCTAGCTCCACCCGTGTCGGCCTGATCTTGGTGCTGTGAATGATGAGGAACACCAGAAGGAGGGAACACAACATCAGCAAGAAGCAAGAAGGAATCCAACTTCGGCAACTGGAACTTCAACACCAACAGGACAGCATCCAACACCGGGAAGTCCGGCACTCCCGGCCTCAACACAATGCCCAGGCAATCCTGGAGGAATCTGCTTGTCGAAGAACCCCGGACAGGCCTCAGAGGAGGCGAGTTCTGGTGGTTGGGGACTCCTTGCTCAGAGGAACCGAACCGGCAGTTTGCAAACCGGACAAGCTCAATCGAGAGGTCTGCTGTCTTCCTGGGGCCAGGATAAACCACGTAACAGAGAGGCTAGCCAGGCTGGTCAAGCCCACTGACCGTAAGCCCTCGTTTTGGTTCACGTTGGAACCAACGACACGGTGAAGCGCAGCTTTCACCACATCACAAAGGACTACGAGCTTATGGGGAGAAAGCTTAAGGACCTTGGTGCGCAGGTGGTCGTTTCATCAATCCTCCCTGTTCAAGGATATGGTGTACGAAGGGAAAGGACAATAGTAGAGGTCAACACCTGGCTCCGCACATTTTGCCGCCGCCAACAGTTTGGATTTTTGGATCATGGCTTGAAATTCCAGGAACATGGGCTTCTGGCAAGGGATGGGCTGCACCTCACGAAACTTGGCAGGAACGTTTTTGCAAACAGTGTCGCAAGGAGGATTAGGAGGGCTTTAAACTAAGTACAACTGGGGAGAGAGACAAGATTATTCAGGACAAGGACTCGGCAAGTGCAGGGGAAAAAGGCCCAAACGATATTGGCCAAGTAGGAATAGCATCCAATCGTGGGAGGGGTGGAAAAAATGCTATGGGACTTGCAGGAAGGGCACGGGGACTTAAGTGTCTCTACACTAATGCACGGAGTATGGGAAACAAGCAAGATGAATTTGAACTCCTAGTACAGCAAAATAAATATGATTTGATAGGCATCACTGAGACCTGGTGGGATGAGTCTCACGATTGGAATGTAGGAATAGAGGGTATAGCCTATTTTGTAGAAATAGACCAAATAAGAAAGGAGGAGGAGTAGCCTTATATGTCAAGGATGTTTTCACCTGTGAAGAGATCCATGACTTGAACACCGGAAGCCAGGTCGAGAGCATCTGGGTAAGAATTAAGAGAGCGAGAAACAATAGGGATATTATAGTGGGGGTTCACTACAGACCTCCAGGTCAGACTGAGGACCTCGATGGCGCTTTCATAGACCAAATGACTGCACATTCAAAAAGGAGAGATACAGTAATAATGGGAGATTTCAACTACCCGGATATATGTTGGCAGTCAAACTCTGCAAAGGCGGCAAGGTCCAGCAAGTTTCTTACTTGTCTTGCAGACAATTTCATGGTCCAGAAGGTGGAAGAGGCAACAAGGGGATCAAATATTCTGGATCTGATCCTGACCAACAGGGAAGACCTTGTTAATGACGTAGAACTGGTTGGATCTTTAGGAGAGAGTGACCGTGCCCCATTAGAATTTTGTATTCAGTGGGGAAGAGAAGGCAAGTGTAGCCAGGCATTCATCTTAGATTTCAAAAAAGCAGACTTCTGTAAACTGAAGGAGCTGCTGGCTGAAATCCCGTGGTCAAGAATAGTCAATGAGAAAGGAGTTCAGGATGCGTGGGAGTTCTTTAAAAGGGAGGTACTGAAGGCACAGGCTAAAACTGTGCCATTAAGGAGGAAAAATGGAAGGCATCTGAACAAACCGGAATGGTTGACTAAAGAGCTCTCAGCTGAGCTAAGTGTTAAGAAAAATATGTACAGGAAATGGAAGAAGGGGGAAATCACCAAAGAAGATTATAAGCAAGTAGCCCGGAGATGTAGGGAGAAGGTCAGAAAGGCTAAAGCAGAGATCGAACTTAGGCTGGCCAGAGACATTAAAAACAATAAAAAGGGCTTTTTTAAATACGTCCGCAGCAAAAGGAAAAAGAAGAAGACGATAGAGTCACTGCGCAAGGAAGATGGTGAATTAATAACAGGAGGAAGAAAAAAGGCAGAACTCCTCAACACCTTCTTCGCCTCAGTTTTTTCCCAAAAGGATAAAAACACTCAACCTGGCGGTTGGGGAGCAGGTGAGGAAGTGGGGGAAATGCAGCACAGAATAGATAGAGAGGTAGTACAGGAATACCTGGCCACACTGGATGAATTCAAGTCTCCAGGGCCAGATGAATTGCATCCTAGGATTTTAAGAGAACTAGCAGAGGTCATTGCGGAACCTCTTGCTATAATCTTTGAAAACTCTTGGCGGACCGGAGAAGTTCCGGCAGACTGGAGGAGGGCAAATGTTGTCCCCATCTTCAAGAAGGGAAAAAAGAGAACCCAAATAATTATCGCCCAGTCAGCCTGACATCAGTACCTGGAAAGATCCTGGAGCGGATCATCAAACAGTCAGTTTCTAATTACTTAGAAAACAATGCCGTAATTACGAAAAGTCAACATGGATTTCTCAAAAATAGGTCATACCAGACTAATCTTATCTCTTTTTATGATAGAGTTACTTGCTTGATAGATGAAGGGAATGCCGTGGACATAGTATATCTTGATTTCAGTAAGGCCTTTGACAAAGTTCCCCATGACATTCTTGCAAAGAAGCTAGTAAGATGTGGGCTGGACAGGGCTACCGTCAGGTGGATTTGTAACTGGTTGACTGACCGTACCCAAAGGGTGGTCACCAATGGCAAATTCTCATCCTGGAGAGAAGTGACTAGTGGGGTGCCACAGGGTTCTGTCCTGGGCCCGGTGCTGTTCAATATCTTCATTAATGACTTGGATGAAGGAATAGAGAGCACGCTGATCAAATTTGCAGATGACACCAAATTGGGAGGGGTTGCTAATACGCCTGATGACAGGATCAAAATTCAAAAGGACCTGGACAGATTGGAGAACTGGGCCAAGGCTAACAAAATGAACTTCAACAGAGAGAACTGTAAGGTCCTACACTTAGGCAGAAAAAATGGTATGCAGAAATATAGGATGGGGGACACGTGGCTGGCTAACAGTACGTGTGAAAGGGATCTAGGAGTCTTCATAGACCACAAGCTGAACATGAGTCAGCAGTGTGATCCGGCAGCCAAGAAGGCCAACGCAATTCTTGGTTGCATCAATAGGAGTATGGTGTCTAGATCGAGGGAGGTATTGGTACCACTCTATTCTGCATTGGTTAGACCTCATCTTGAATCCTGTGTCCAGTTCTGGGCACCCCAATTCAAGAAGGATATGGATAAGCTGGAGCAGGTCCAGAGGAGGGCAACCAAAATGGTGAGGGGCCTGGAAGCCATGCCCTATGAGGACAGACTCAGAGAGCTGGGTATGTTTAGTCTGCAGAAGAGAAGGTTGAGAGGGGACATGATAGCCATGTTTAAGTATTTGAAGGGATGTCATGTCGAGGAGGGAGTGGGCTTGTTTTCTCCTGCTCTGGAGACCAGGACAAGGAGCAATGGATGCAAGCTGCAGGAGGGGAGAATCCGCCTGAACCTCAGGAGGAATTTCCTGACGGTCAGGGCTGTCCGGCAGTGGAATGTGCTGCCACAGAGTGTGGTGGAGTCTCCTTCTTTGGAGGTTTTTAAGCGGAGGCTGGATGGCCACTTGTCGGGAGTGCTTTGAGGGTTTTCCTGCATGGCAGGGGGTTGGACTGGATGGCCCTTGTGGTCTCTTCCAACTCTACATTTCTATGATTCTATGATTCTCCTAGCTCCACCGGTGTCAACCAGGCATTCGCCCAGCTCCACCTGTGTCAGCCTGGTGTTCACCCAGCTCCACCCATGTCGGCCTGATCTTCTCCTCGCTCCACCCGTGTTGGTCTGATCTTCTCCTAGCTCCATCCGTGTCAGCCTGGTGTTCGCCCAGCTCCACCTGTGTCGGCCTGATCTTCTCCTAGCTCCACCCGTGTCGACCTGATTTTCTCCTAGCTCCACCCGTGTCGGCCTGATCTTCTCCTAGCTGCACCCGTGTCGGCCTGATCTTCTCCTAGCTCCACCCATGTCGGCCTGATCTTCTCCTCGCTCCACCCGTGTTGGTCTGATCTTCTCCTAGCTCCATCCGTGTCAGCCTGGTGTTCGCCCAGCTCCACCTGTGTCGGCCTGATCTTCTCCTAGCTCCACCCGTGTCGGCCTGATCTTCTCCTAGCTGCACCCGTGTCGGCCTGATCTTCTCCTAGCTCCACCCATGTCGGCCTGATCTTCTCCTCGCTCCACCCGTGTTGGTCTGATCTTCTCCTAGCTCCATCCGTGTCAGCCTGGTGTTCGCCCAGCTCCACCTGTGTCGGCCTGATCTTCTCCTAGCTCCACCCGTGTCGGCCTATTTTCTCCTAGCTCCACCCGTGTCGGCCTGATCTTCTCCTAGCTGCACCCGTGTCGGCCTGATCTTCTCCTAGCTCCACCCGTGTCGGCCTCATATTCTCCTAGCTCCACCTGCGTCAGCCTGGTGTTCTCCCAGCTCCACCCGTGTCGGCCTGATCTTCTCCTAGCTGCACCCGTATCGGCCTGGTGTTCTCCCAGCTCCACCCGTGTCGGCCTGATCTTCTCCTAGCTGCACCCGTGTCGGCCTGATCTTCTCCTAGCTCCACCCGTGTCGGCCTGATCTTCTCCTCGCTCCACCCGTGTCAACCAGGTGTTCGCCCAGGTCCACACCTGTCCGTCTGGTTTTTGCGCAGTTCCACCCGTGTCAGCCTGGTGTGTGTGCTCTTTTTTTTTAACTGTGATATGGAAAATTAAATTTGGGTGTGACGTTGATAGAAAAACTAATTAACCAAGAACAAAGTGCTAGAAATAATGGAATTAGGATGCTTTTTAAGCATCACAGCTCCTCTTTGTTTCTCATGTCAAATCCAACAGACATTTTGGTCCTGCAGCTACTCTTATGGGTTTTTGAAATGACGGCGTCACTTCTGCTTCATTTTCCTTTCCATTTTTTATATATATATAATAATAAAATTACATCCTCTTCAGTTAATATAATTCCCCATTGCTTTACATGTTTTCATCCTCCATCGATCTTCAATCGACCAATTATGTTATCTTCCGTTGTCTCTTATACATTGTATCATCACATGCATTAGCAATATTAAAGCTAAATTATAAATATATAAATATAAATATTTTTCCTGTTCATATTGAAATCCATAAAAATTATTGTGGGTGGCAAGATTAAGAGACAGCCTGGGTTTCTCAAAAAGAAGTTGTACCAGGCTAATTCTTTTCTGTTTCTTTAAATAACTGACAAGTTTTGCAAATGAGGGAGAGGCTGTGAATGTAGTGTGTCTTGGAGCAGTACAGTTTGGGTCAAGGTTTCTCTTGCTGTTTCTCCAGACTGCTGGAGCCGATGGATTTGCAGCTGACTTATAGCCTTAACGTCAGTCCACTGCAAAGAGAAGGGGGCAAAAAGCCGTGATCCCAGCCAGGTCTCCCTGGGGAAGGACGGATTTTTATATCAGACAACATATGCAAAACTATTGGATACCAAACCACAAAGTTTTATGCTTCTGTATGCAAGAATATTTTTTAACTAGCATTAAACAGATTAGGTTCCTTCTCATGGACCGGAAAGGAGAAGGTCCAGCTTTTCCTGAGGGTCACCCGTAGAAAGAACGGCCAAGCCAGACACAGGGATGTGAGGGGGGCGTGGGATGCATCCGACTCTTCCTTATAAATGTGGGACCAAGTTATTTTGTAAAAAACAGCAACAAGCAAACCACGTGTTATGTTCTTTGAGAATCAAATTACCTTAAAGAGATTTTCTACCTCTGAATTTTGTTTTTCCCATAAGTATTTTCTGTTGCTGTGGAAGTTATAAGAAAAATACAGCACACCTCAGTGAATGAAGTAGATGAGTTCTTTGAGAGAACATTTGGTACTGTTGTAGCCAGAAAAGAGGCGAAGACCAGGTTTCAGGGAAAAATCAAAAAAGCCTTTTATTGTTTAACAGCTTCTTGCGCAAGGACGACAAAGCATTCAGGAATTGTCGTCCCAATTAATTAAAACACCTAAACTTTATACCTTTTGGTTTTCTATGTCAGCAATCAATCATTTAGCTAGCCTATCACAGAAGGAAAAAGATCTCTGGTTAACTTTCCCATTACATCATTATCTTAGCACACCCGTGTACAGAAGAGAACAAAGAGTTAGTTAGAAATTGATACAAAATGATGGTAGGGAGTATAATGCCTCCCTGTGAATTCCCAGACCTCTGAATGTTGCAAGGCCATTTTCTAAAATTTTGAGATTAGACAAATACATCTGCTGTTTTTCACTCTGAGACCCAATTCAATTCGCTTATTTTTCTTCAAGCAGCAATTCCCTGGATTTAACCCTTACATTCCCCCCTTCATGCTAAATTCAAAAAAAACTTTGCAATTTCAAGCATGTGATACATAGCAGCATTAGGATTCATTAACACACATTTCACGCTGTTCCCAATAACGGAGGGGATCTGATTTGTGCGTAGAGAGGTTAGCTTCCTGGTGTAACCCCAGCAGAAATCTAGCCCCAGTCTTCAATTCCTCAGCAGTTGCTGGGTCTGATGTACATTTTGGCGGCCTCCGGAGCATCAAATGTATCATCTAGCCCAGAATTCTTCTGACCCCCCTTTTCTGCAACCACCAGTTAGGCATACACAAACTTGAGCATTACAGATCAAAAAAAAAACACTTTAAACATGCAGAGTAAAGACTGGCAGATTTAGGAAAGCCATTATGTTAGTACAAAGTACTTTTGCTTACAGTGCCTTTTCCCATACTTACTTAGGGAACTCAATTATCATGTCCACATGCCTGCAGACCATTAGAATGATCTTCTAATATTGTATACTTCAAAATGCATTTTCCCTTCTTGCATTCAACTCTTTTACATAATAACAACAGGTTGTATTTAACCAAAACACTGAGTACCCCTTCTCAACTGAAGAGATAGCTTAAACCTATTTCAGGCTGGGCTGACAGCCAACAACGCATCTGCCTTACATGAAAACCAATTCCCTCCATGTCAGTATTACCTTTTTGTGTGAATCCTCTTCATTCTTGGCCAGCCAAACTATATCAATTTGAGCACTGAGTGAAAAGTGATAATCCCAGGAGATGAACCATATACCTATTTACCATTGTAAAAACTGGTTGCTTTCCAGAACTGACTATGGAGGACCAACCCCCCTTTTCTCACACAACTCAATAAAACCAATGCTATAACTGAAAAGAAGTTAACATTGGGACATTCCCTGGGCATGCCTGTTTGCCATATACACATATCTTCCAATCCCTAGTGATAAAATAGGTAAACCAAACTTCCTGCCCCTCCTACACCTACCTCAACCCGTGATATTCTTTCATATTCAAAATCTGATCATGCATGTGTCCTGAGTTTAGCATCTTGGCCACCTTTACCACAGTGGGGGTTGTCACCATTACCTGATAGGTCTCCTTCACCCATGTCCAGGTTGCCCCCAATCCTTCACCCATGTCTCCCTGGTTTGAGAGGGTGTGCCTGTGCTTGTAGAGAAAGAAATCTCTATTTCAACATTTTCTCCCTTGTCGTACTCAGAGCTTTCCCTAACACACTAACTCTTTTCTGTAGAGTTATGTTCCCTTAATCCATCCAAAAGGGCTTTTGCTGAAAGGTGACAACTTTATGACTCTGTGAAGTATATACTGCATCTTCTTCCCCATCATGATGGGGCTCTGGGAAAAACAAAAAAACACTCCTGGTTTCTCTGTTGTGGGCTGCACATGGAATGAGAATGAAAGGTTTCTATAAAATGGGCTCAGAAGATGAATGTGGTATCGTGCCACTTGCCCTGTGCTGGCATCCAGTCCAAAAACATAGCCAGGGCTGTTATCTGGGCCATACACGTTGAACTACTGTGTCTTCAGGATTTTGTTTCATTTTCGCCAGTTTCCTTAAATTCTGAGGTCTGCAGGTACAATGTGACTCCTCCGGGTGATTCCTAGAACAGTGGTTTAATCTTTGATGATCTTGTGGACAAATGCAGGTCTGTTGTTTGAGCCTGTATGGTGTGTGGGCTTTTTCAGGGCTGTTGTCGGCCTGTTAGCTGTCTCACAGCTTGCATCTCTTTTCCTCCTCTGCCTTCTTCAGCCAGAGTCCCTCAACTGCAACTCCACTTCCAAACTGGAGAGGCGCTCTATCGCCTCTCAGAGATGCTCCCTTATTTTCTCCCTCCCGACTCAGAGGTGCGCCGTCACCTCTCCTCCCAGCTTGCTCGTAGGGGTGCTCCATCACCTCCTCCATCCTGCTGGGACTGCGCCAGGGAGCCTTTCCAGTTTCCACCTTATCGGGAACTGGTGAGGGGGCGCTGCTTTGCAGTTCTGACTCGGCCCTTTCCCGTATTCTCCATACTTCTGCTGCCAGCGTTTCTTACCAGAATGTCACAACTCCGAGCCCTTGCCCTGTGCCGTTTATGGGGTGAGGAACAAAACCTTTCCTCTTAACTGCTGACCACTGACATTATTCATGGAGTTCTGCTGTCATCTTCCACAAAAGGATCTTTGCCATACATCTCCTCTCACTTGGTCCCTGCACATGTCAGTTGGACCATCTATTCTGCTATCCTCTTCCACATCCACCACATATCCACAGCCTTCTCTGACTGTCTTCACCATCTGTCCAGATTTTTTTCTCACCTATGCCTCTTCTGCCCACACTGGGCACATTGGCACACTCCCAGAGACCCTCTTCCTCTTCTGGGGTCTCATACCATCTTCTCATCTTCTGGCCTCTACTTATTTTGGATTTTACAAAAACTTACAGCTCCCAGCATTCGCAGGTGGTCTCCCATCCAAGTACTAACCAGGCCGGACCCTGCTTAGCTTCCAAGATGCCCTCTTCAACCCCTTGCAGCTCCTGGACTCTTGGCTGCCCTGCTAGCTTTTTCTGTCAGCCGCTTGACTCTGCTGCATTTTATTTCCTCTTTCGCCTGGTTCTAAAATTCCAAACATCAGACGAACTAAGGAAGGGAGGGGGTGAACTCTCCCAGCCTCGGCTGCGTCTTCTCAGCCTCTGCTGCCACATCCCTCGGGCAGCCTCCGCCGCTTCCATTCTCCCCCATCATCTGCCTGGCCCCCTTGGCCGGCGCCTCAGCTGGGGGGAGGGCTGCTGTAGCCGTTGCTTCTCCCGGTCTCACTCTCCTCTCTTCCATGCAAACACAGGCAGGGGCTCTCACTCTCGCAGGTTCCTTTGGAGGTGGGAGTGGCTGGCTGTTTCCTAAAGAGTCGCTGCTGCAGCTTTAGAACCTCTGTGGGGCTTATCTAACACTTCACTTGTCTACTCTTTGCATTTGTAACCCTTAGGAGGAATTTATTCAGGTACTACAATGCCCATGTGTCCAAAGTTCCTATGTCAGCTGCTTCTCAAAAAACTCATTGTCAGATAGAGTTTTGCAGCTTTCCATGTCAAGGGGGAAAGCCAAAAGCCAAAGTCAATCATTCCCAAACTTCCCCCTTTTCCTCCTCCGTTCTATTTATTGACTTAGAAAGGACTGGCCTTTTCCTGCTTGCAAATTGCACACTGATTTCTTCCCAATCTAGGCCTCTGTCTTTCTTCCCTCCACTTGCCTCTTCCTCCTGCCCGCTTGGAGTCTCCCTTCCGAGTAGTCAATGCGGCGGCCAGCAATTCTACCTTCTAATGCATTCGTCTATCTTTTCCCCATTTCTCCGCTTGACCCCTATTCACATGTACCTTCTGGGCAATTTCCAACAGCTGGCCCAAGTTCGTGCCTGCAAATCTTTCTTGTTTCTGTAGCTTCTTCCACATGTCAGGGTAACTCTGGGACACACAGGCCAAATTCACTGTCTGTTGATTGTCTGGGTCATCTGGGGTGTATTGCCTGTAGGCATCAAGTAGCCTCTCCAAACATGCCCCTGGAGATTCAGTAGGTCCTTGGAGTACCTCTGATACTTTGGACATGTTAACAGCTCTCTTCATCCCTTCTCTCATGGCTTCCACTAAAAGGGCTTGATATTCAGTGAGCATATTCATCTGGTCAAGATTATTTGGATCCCACCCTGGATCAGCTAGGGGAACTCTGCCTCTCATCCATTGCTCAGGATTCGCCTCTCCAGGTGGCGCCCTGTTCCTGGCTGTTCTGCATGTTGAATTATTCTCCTCCGCTCCTCAGTGGTGAACAAGGTCAACAGCAACTGTTGACAATCCTGCCAATTAGGGACATGTGAGGCCATGATACTGGAGCAAAGTTCTATTATTTCTTGTGGCTTTTCTGTATAAGTTGCATAGTGTGTCTTCCAATTTAGCAGGTCTGACGTGGTGAAGGGTGTATATTGATAACTCTGAACCCGTCGGTAGCCCCCCCGACTGCTGAGCTTCAACTACCAGCTGATCTTCTTGATTCTTGGGGAACCTGCATATTTATCTCCGAAGGGGAGGAAGTCCGGGGGGGCCTTGTGTTTCCACAGACTGTTGATTGATGAAGGGATTCATTGAGCTTCCCAGTAATATCTTTCCCCTTGGGTCGTTAGTGTTGAGCTGACAGCTCATTAAATATTCACTGGAGTTTTCGTTCTCCCTTTTCTGAGAAATGAGAGATTTTTACTAGGAAACAGACTTTGCTTCTATCATTAAAGGGGAGAAACTGCCTGTCCCCCCTTTCGTTGATTCTAAAAGGAGCCTTGAGCATGGGTTTTCAAAGAGGGCTGTCAGTTTTGTTTTTTCCTTTCCTTTCCTCTTTCAAAAGGAGGGGCGAGGGGGAATTCCTGGTGGGCGCAGAGTTCCTCTTTTTTCCTCTTCTTTCTTTCCTTTTCAAATGCAGCTTTTTTAAACAATAGACTCTGCGCTAAGCTCTGCCCCTTGTGTTATCTTGCTGTAGAAGTGTTGCAAAAGTACTAGAGCAGAATCTTTTCCAACTCCTGGCATGTCTCCATGCAACACCTTAAAGGCTTATTATTTTTTTCATTACCTCTCTAACTTTATTTCTGCTATTCCCAAACCTCTTGGCTAAATAAATGTCTAGCCAAAAATCAGTGTATCCCGCTATTACCAACCAAGCAAAAACTGCTTAAAATACATCTCTTCTAAACCCTTTGACTGTTAATTGCCGGCCCATTAAATCTCCATTAAAGAGGTCAGACTTGGTGCTAGAAAAACGCTTTATTTCCTGTCAGGTTGAGAGTTGCTCCCACTGCCTGAATTGCATGGAACAAAGGGATCCCTTTCCAGTTAATTGTAACATTTGACATAGTAATGGCTCTCTGAAGCCCTTTGGATCCAACCTCAAAATTCCCACTGCCTGAACTGCAAAATCAGGCTTTTTCTTTCCATTTAGAGAAAACAATGAGATTCTGCTTTGCTTCCTCACTATTTCTCATTAACACCTGAGGTTTTTGCACTGACTTTATTTCTGCCATTTCCCAGCCTCTGGCTGAGTTAACTTCTCTGGCTTAAAACAACAGAGAGCCCAAGGAGGAGGGGCTTCGGGAAATGGCTTCAAACACTGAGAGACAACTAGAGAGGAAACAAACCATTTTTTCTCTCCTCACTCTACAGCAACAATAGTAAAGTTTCCACTAAATCCTCTTTTAAAATTCTTTAACATACAAGCCCAGAGGAGTCTGCCGGGCTCTCCCCCTCCCATTTCCTCCCAAGTTCCAGACAAGACACAATAGGAATGGGATTGACGCACGGGTGAAGGGGGTCCCGTGCGCCCACACAAAGGGGTTTTGACTCCAGTCACTCTAATATCGACCTAGCCACCTGGAAATTTCGACAGCATGGACGTAGGAAATGCGATATTCACGCAACTCATTCACGCATCTTTCATTCAGACAAACAACCTCCCATCAGGCCCATTAAACCACAACTGAGACGTCTCATTTATTATTCCGCCATACCAAGAGTTTTCGGGGTTTCGTTCTCCACCGCTGAGAAGTACTCGGCCGAAACTCGGGGAGTGATCAGGTCCCCCTTCCCCCTTCCAAACACCAGGGGGGTTTTACTCACCAGAGGGCCATGGGAGGCTTGGTTTCCAGCTGTAACCCGAGGTCCGCTGACTGGAACGCTGTCGCCAGGAATGCCACCACTCCCCCAACCAAACCTCTTCGACAAAAGGTCGAGGGCGCCCTGGGTTTTGTCAAGGGGGGGCCCGCAATCCCCGACGTCCAAACGTCCGTCAAGGGGGACAGAATAGCCCCTTCCCCCGTTTCCCGGCCAATGCACCAGAAATGTAGTGGCCAAGGAAAAGGATGGAAACCAGGTTTCAGGGAAAAATCAAAAAGCCTTTTATTGTTTAACAGTTTCTTGCGCAAGGACGACAAAGCATTCAGGAATTGTGTCCCAATTAATTAAAACACCTAAACTTTATACCTTTTGGTTTTCTATGTCAGCAATCAATCATTTAGCTAGCCTATCACAGAAGGAAAAAGATCTCTGGTTAACTTTCCCATTACATCATTATCTTAGCACACCCGTGTACAGAAGAGAACAAAGAGTTAGTTAGAAATTGATACAAAATAACGGTAGGGAGTATAATGCCTTCCAGTGAATTCCCAGACCTCTGAATGTTGCAAGGCCATTTTCTAAAATTTGAGATTAGACAAATACATCTGCTGTTTTTCACTCTGAGACTTAATTCAATTCGCTTATTTTTCTTCAAGTAGCAATTCCCTGGATTTAACCCTTACAGAAGACTAGGCCTAACAGGTCAAGGAGGCTTAGATCTAAAACCCAGGCTAAGGAAGACTAGGTCTAAAATTCAGGCCAAGGAGGACGAGTGGCCTAACAGTCTGGCCAAGGAGGACCAGAGGCCTGAAAAGTTAGGCCAAGGACTAAAATGGTGACACTTAACTGCCTAGTCCTCACAGTGCCCAAAGGAACAGTGCTCACTGAAGGGCTGTTCTGCTATTGTAATGCCATGGAAAGCAGCAATAGAGTGCTGGCTTCTGCTTACCATTACCTTGTTCTCAAGAGGTAGTTTGTGGCATTAAGATTGTAGTAGAGAATATTACTCTAATCCCCCTTCAGTTGTTTTCCATACATAGAAATTACCTGTAGAGTCTGTGTTGGGGAAGCCAACGCCTGGAAAACATGTCTGGTGCAGTGCATGACATCGTAGGCAGAACCAGCAGCCTCCTCTTTTGGGTATAACTTCTGTATGTGGAGAACAGTTGAATAGTGCTTTCCATCATTTCTAGAGAAATATTACTTGTGAAAATCTCATGATCCAAGCCTATTGCACTATTTGTGAACCATTTTTGGTTGTTATTCTTCAGATTAGCTGCTGTAACTTGTTCCTTTGAGTAGTTAATTGGCCGTGTGTCATCCATATTTGTGTGCTCATACAATCTTCTTGACGGTCAGGGCTGTCCGGCAGTGGAATAGGCTGCCTTGGAGTGTAGTGGATTCTTCTTCTTTGGAGGTTTTTAAGCAGAGGCTAAGTGGCCATCTGTCGGGAGTCCTTTGAGGGTGTTTCTGCATGGCAGGGGCTTGGACTGGATGGCCCCTGGGGTCCCTTCCAACTCTACATTTCTATGATTCTATCAGGGGAGACAGGCCAACTAAAGTGGGTAGTCAAAGAACAGACCTTTTCAGTTAGGAAAAAAGTAAAAGTTTATTCCGCACAATGTCCCAGTGAGATCCCTTCTCAAAAGTCTGGGCCCTGCCTCTTTACCTTCAAAGCAATTTATGCATCTCCAGTGCAAATACATCACATGTCCAAGAAAGGAAACTGACACAAACAATAGTTCCCACCATCCTCCTGCGTAATCTTACTAATGTTGCAAAGCATAGCGAGGCACATTTCATCCTCCTAACATTCTGTCTCACAGTGTCCTGTTGTTCTTCTTTCAAAGACAGAGTCACTTCAAATTGCAGAGAAAATTAACTGCTTTTCTCAACTGCTTTTCCCTCACACCCAGAGGTCATCTGGGCTGACCTGAAACTGCATGTCCACTATATTCCCCCCTTTTATGCTGAATTCTTTTAGCAATTCAAGCATAACTACTTCAATTGTGCCATCAAAGCATATACAGCAGCTTTCCCCTTCTACTACTCTAATTATTACAGATTGGAAACACTTTAACATGCAGAGTACAGACAGGCAGATTTAGGAAGGCCTTTATTTATGTACAAAGCAATTCTACAAGCAGTGCCTTTACCCATGCTCACTCAGGGAACCAAATAATCATGTCCACATGTCTGCCGACTACAAGGATGATTTTCTAATACTGAATATTACTGAATGCATTTTCCCTTTTCACATTGAGAGAAATGAAATACATTTTAGTTTTTGCAAATATTACTAATAGTAGTACTAACATAGATGTATTAGCTTATAGGTATAAACACATTTTAAATATATTTACACACATATGCTTTGGTATATTTTGTACTTGAGCTTTACTAATACAATGAGGTCAAAGAGGCATATTTTTAGAAACTGGCAGCTGACAGAGACCTTGGTGCAAAAGAGAACCAGGCAAAAAGGAGATACAAACTCAATAGTAGGGTGTTTGAAGATACTCAGAAGGGAGTATCTGAGCTTCTGAATTTCTGGAGGTCAGCCTAACTATAATGAGTCAAAGACTGATAAGAAACACAAAGCAGGAATTTGGTACTAATTAGCAAAATGGGAGGTTAAGATCTGTTTGATGGGCATTTTGGAACTACTAATGAAAATTAAGGGACCACGAGGGAATATGCATAGTCATGTATTTTGTAAATATGGGGAAGGGGCATGTAACTTCTTAGGCGATTCTGATAGGCTGTGGCCTCTATGGATCTTGGCCAGTTGGGTCCTAGAGGAGGGAATAACTTGCGTCGGGATAGGTAATAAAACGTGAGGTATTCCACACTGGGAGGCTCCTCTTTTATGAGCACCCTCTTCTGCAGAAGAATTTACAATAAATGTGATTCACTGGATCCTGTGCCTAATTTCTTTATGAGTTTTCTTTTTCTCTGAGTTATTTACTACAGGCCCTGCACTGGGGGGGGGTAGCGCTGGGCTGGGGGGCTTCTGAGACTAAGGAGCCCCGAGAACCAGCGTCTTAGCAGCCATAGAACTGGGGAACAACAGGGAGGCTGGAGAGAGGTGGACGGGTGGGAATTCAGCACAGATGAGGACCCTCCGGGAAACCCCAGGCGAGAACGAGGCAGCACCAGGACTCCGGGCACTGGGGGCAAAGGAGCGGCCGAAGGTCCAAGCCGGCGCCTGGACACGCAAAGCAGGAGCTGCTTTCCTGGTGTGCCTAAACATGCGGCGGCTACTTGCACAGCTTGAAATAAATTTTCTGTCTCTCATCTTAACACCCTACATACTCCTCATACCTCGTGTCTGAACCCAATCTTTATACATACAGCATTCACAATACAAAAAAGCAACATTTTACTAGCAGAAACTGAACATGACAAAATGGATTAATATATTGAAAACTAATATCTCACTCTCACTCACACACTTCTCTCACCTAATTCAGACTCTTGAACCCCAGTCCCGAATTCCTAAATCTTGACTGTCTTAACCCTCATCCACACTCACCCACTCACCCCACACTCCACTCTCACCCCTCGACATCCACCGCAACCACGAGGCTCCTTTGAATCCCGTCCTGCGTTCCACCGATCGCCTCCCTCTCGACATTCAGTCCGCTCTCTTCTCCTACCAGCCCCTTCCTCGACTGCCTCTGTTTACACAGGAGAGACAGAATCACAATGCCTCAATATCTAAGATAAAGTTAACAAAATTTTTCACCCGGTCTCTGACACTGTAACCGACTATTCCATAGTATTTATGCAGAATTCGTTCAAATGAGACAGTGGGTCTCCTGCTAATGGCTGCATTAGCATTTCCCCTCCATGCAAGCTCAAAAAAATAAATACCCCAAATAATTCATAACAATTATTTTCTTGGTGTGCCTGTTAAATTAAGAAAAAATACACTAAACAACACAACACAATTAGTGCTTTATTATAACTATAAAACTCAGACAACAAGTCCTTAAGATCACCCTCAGAATTCCTCTCCCTGTGTTGGTGGTTTCTACGGTCCTCTTGAACGGCATCGGTAATATTTAAACAGAGATCACTCCCGCTCTCCTCGAGAGCAGCCCCGGAGTCCCGGCTGACAGCCTTCGGAAGGAAAACTGTCTACTCAACATTCATACACACGGGATAACTAAGCATATCTACAATATTGTTTAACAACTCAAAAAATTAAAAGAGCTTTACAACAAAATTTTAAAATCCAGCCTTATCTTCTAAAAGAGTAACAACCTGTTGTCTTCCAAACAATGCCTGTCTTCCACACACAAAGATGTTATAGCATCACAGTGTTAGAAGAGACCACACGGGCCACGGGGTGTAACATCCTGCCAGACAGGAATATAAAAGCATTATATAATATAAAAATAATATAAAAGCATCAAAGCATTCACTTTGACAGATGGCCATTCAGCCTTGAAAAACTTCAGAAGAAGGAGATGCCACCACACTCGGAGGCAGCATATTCCACTGTCAGACCGCTCTTACCATCACAAAGTTCTTCCTAAGGTTTAAATGAGATCTCTCTTACCAAAGTTTGAAGCCAATGATCCATCACGTCCTAATCTCTGGAGCAACAGAAAACAAACTTGCTCCATCCGCCATAAAACATCCCTTCAAAGAGTTAAACACAGTTATCATGCTGCCTCTTAACCTTCTCCAGGCTTAGGGGACCCAGTTCCCTGAGCCACTCTCCAAAGGGAATAGTGTCCGGGCCTCTGACCATTTGGTTGCCCTCCTCTGGACATCTTCCACCTTGTCCATAGCCTCCCTGAACTGTGGTGCCCAGAAATAGACACGGTCTGGCCAAAGCAGTATAGAGTGGTACTATCACTCCCCTGATGCTGGGCACTTTTCTCTTATTGATGCAGCTCAGAATTGCATTGGCTTTTTTAGCTGCCATATCACACTGCTAACTCATGTTCAACTTGTGGTCTACCAAAACCCCTAGATCCTTAAATATGTACTATAGTCAAGCCAGATGCATTTCTGTGCATTTCACATTTTTTGCCCTAGCGTAGTACCTTACACTGCTCTCTGTTGAAATTCATTTGGTTAATTTTAGCTCAGGTCTCTAGTCTATCAAGATCATTTCAAATTCTGATCCTGTCCAATTATCTGCAAATTTGATAAGAATGCCCGTGGAAATTATGCTTTAAAATCCCTAACATACAAACATTGCATATTACTCTCAGTGTATCGCTATTTTATTTAGCTAATATTCTGTTATGACAGAAGCATATTTCATATTCTATACATTTATGGCTTCTCCCCTGCATGAGTTCTTTGATGTGAATTTAAATTTTGATGGTGAGAAAAGTTCTTTCCACATGACATTTAAATAGCTTCTACCATGTGGGTCCTTTGATGGGAACGAAGGTGTCCACTCTGACTGAAGCTCTTTCCACATTCCATGCACTTGTAGGGCTTCTCCCCTGTGTGGGTCCTTTGATGTGTATCTAGATGTCCACTCTGACTGAAGCTCTTTCCACATTCCATGCATTGATATGGCTTCTCCCCTGTGTGGGTCCTGTGATGCTTCCTGTATGTTCCACTATTGTCGAAGCTCTTTCCACATTCCATGCATTCATAGGGCTTCTCCCCTGTGTGGCTCCTTTCATGGGAACGGAGACTTCCACTCTCACTGAAGCCCTTTCCACATTCCAAGCATTTATAGGGCTCCTCCCTTGTGTGGGTCCTGTGATGCTTCCTGTATTTTCCGCTATTGCCGAAGCTCTTTCCACATTCCATGCATTTATAGGGCTTCTCCCCTGTGTGGGTCCTTTCATGGGAACGGAGACTTCCACTCTCACTGAAGCTCTTTCCACATTCCAAGCACTTATATGGCTTCTCCCCTGTGTGGGTCCTGTGATGTGAACGCAGACTATCACTTCGAATGAAGCTCTTTCCACAATCCATGCATTTATAGGGCTTCTCCCCTGTGTGGGTCCTTTGATGGGAATGCAGATGTCCACTCTGACTGAAGCTCTTCCCACATTCCAAGCACTTATATGGCTTCTCCCCTGTGTGGGTCCTTTCATGGGAATGCAGATCTCCAGTCCGACTGAAGCTCTTCCCACATTCCATGCATTTATAGGGCTTCTCCCCTGTGTGGGTCCTTTCATGGGAATGCAGATCTCCACTCCGACTGAAGCTCTTCCCACATTCCATGCATTTATAGGGCTTCTCCCCTGTATGAGTCCTTTGATGGGAATGCAGACCTCCACTCCGACTGAAGCTCTTCCCACATTCCATGCATTTATAGGGCTTCTCCCCTGTGTGGGTCCTTTGATGGGAATGCAGATGTCCACTCTGACTGAAGCTCCTTCCACATTCCATGCATTTATATGGTTTCTCCCCTGTGTGGGTCCTTTGATGGGAATGCAGATTTCCTGTGTGACTGAAGCTCTTTCCACATTCCTTGCATTTATAGGGCTTCTTCCCTCTATTGGTTTGGGGATATGAATTTAAATGTACAGGATATTCCATTCTTTTTCTTTGCTGATTCAAATATGATCTCAGAATTTCAGAAATAGGAACTCCTTGAACTTCAGAAGATTTTTTCATGTCATACTAAGGGAAAGCCTAGGTTGAAGCTGCTATGAAGTTTTCTTGGCAAGATTAGTTCAAAGGCTACCTGTTTCAGGAAAAAGAGGAAAATATCATGAGGAGCTTACCGCAGAAACTTCAAGCATCAAGACGAAGAACCCAGAGCCATAGATAGGCCAGGAGAAGACGATTGGCCCCACTGGGAAGAGCTCACAGCCTGGTAGGAATTCTTTTAACGAGTCCCCAATTAAGAGAAATCCCTGAGCCGGTGGTTCTCAACCTGTGGGTCCCCAGATGTCTGTGGACTTCAGCTCCCAGAAGCCCCAGCCACTATGGTCAATGCTCAGGGCTTCTGGGAGCTGAAGTCCACAAACATCTGGGGACCCACAGGTTGAGAACCACTACCCTAAGCAAATATACACGGAGTCCTGCCTGTGAGATTTTGCACTGCAAAGTGTTAACAGTCTAATCCTTCCTTTGTAAAGGAAGAAATCATGAAATATGGCCAGCGGAGTAGGTAGCCCATGTTTCACAAACCATTTCCTTTCTATAGCCCCTCCTTACTATCATCTCACCTGAGAGGAAGGCAGGTCTCCAAGGAGAGCACTAGAGTGAATCAGGAAACGGCAGTCCTCCCGGATCCCGAGCGGGCCCCAATGCGGCCAGAACCCTCCATGTGATCAGGCTTGGGAGAAAAAGACTTCCTTGCCTCATGTGAATCTTTTCAACCTCTCCCAGGTCAGAAAGAATCTTTCCTGCTCCTCTTTACCCCTCCAGTACAGTCCCTGCCTAATGTTTCCAAAACAAACCACACCGGAGATACTGACGGCACCAAAGGAACAGAGTGGGACCACCACTTCCCTTGACTCAGACGCTATTCTCCTATTGATGCAACCGAGAATCACCTTGGCCTTCTTGAGCCGCTGCATCACGTTCTGGGCTCACGTTCAGCTTGTGGCCTACCAAGACTCCTAGATCCCTTTCTCATATATTATCATGAAGCTGGATGTCACCTATCTTTTCTCTTTCTGCTTAGTTTATTCTGGCCAAGTTTAGTACCTTAAACCTTTCTTCCTTTTGAAATCCATTTTGTTAGTTTTGGCCCTGCTCTCTAATTCGTTAAGGCCATTTTGAATTCTAATCCTCTCCTCTGGCGTGTAAACTACCACTCCTAATCTGGGGGGTGCAGAGTGACCGACTGTCAGGAACCAAGAGCAGGACAGCAGATTTGTAGAAGTGCTGCCACCCTCTTTTTAAATTCTATCAGTGAAAGAAATAGGATTAAGTTGGGCTTATCAATGCATAAAGCACCTAAAAATTAGGATTTATCATACAAAATATAAAGAAACTGGGCAATATTACACTGTGAACTTCTAGGCAGTGTGAGAAATAAGAAGATCTGCAAAAAGCATAAGAAAGAAGGAGACAGCTGTGATAGAAGCAGGAAAAGAAAAAGAAAATTAAATGACTGGGATATAAATTTGCAAACTGGAGTTACAATACACGAAGTAGATACAAGGAAAGTGGATATTATATGTGGTGGGAGGGTAAGAGGGCAAGGGAATATTGGGGGCAAATTCACAATTCAATCAAAAATATATTGGGAATAGATTTGAAATTTAGCCCAGAGTTATATCTTTTGAATATGTTTGGGGTAGCTAATCAAAAGTACCAAAAACACTACAGTAGAATTCTCTTATATGTGGTGACGGCCGCAAGAATCGTCTACGCCTTTAATTGGAAAAGTCAAGAGACACCTTCTCAAGACCAATGGACATTGAAATTATATGAGATGTTTCAAATGGACTTGCTGACCGCATTAATGGATGAAAAGATTGACAAGGACAAAATTGAAAAAGAATGGTCCTTAGTGGCTTAGATTTGGAAAAGGGATTGGAAGTTCATATTAAGATTAATGTTTAGTTTCGTTGTATGCGTTGTATGCGAAATTTGTTTATTTTATGGTTGTTTATTGATCTATTTTCTGTCTGAACCTTTTCTTTTTTTCTGTTTTTTCTTTAATGGATTTAATAAAATATTAATAAAAAAACAATATAATGAAAAATCAGTTTTAGACGTATATGAATGCTTTGAATGAGACCCATCAAAAGAAAATCGGAAGTACATTTGTACATAGGTTAATTGTAAATGGAGGGTATGAATAATAAGGATGGATTTCTATCTGTATATCATAGATTAAGAAATGGTTGGATTATCTTGGGAGAAGACATTAACCATTTATAATACTTAGATCTGACGCAAATTTATTCATGCAATTAATTTTTTTTTATTTTATTTCATGTATTCAACTATATAGGAGATAACCTGATCTGTTTTGTTTGTAAAGTTTGCAATAAATATAGGTGTTTTTTTTAAAAAAAGTGTATGAATGTCCATAAAACTAAATAAAGAAATACAATGAAAGTGGTACTTATTAGGCTACAAAAAAAAAGATATTAATCAGTAATAAGGAAATTTATTGGTGACTGTATTAGGTAGGAAATAACAAGGAATTAAAAGAAGTAAATGTGTGAACTAAATTAAATAAGAAATTGTGACTTAAAATTGGCACCCCATAATAGCCCCCCACCCCATAAAAACCCATAAGCCTGGCTCAGAGCCAAAGATCCCCCATCCACCCCCCCACAGCCAGCCAGCAACTATATCATCCCCTCTGAACAGCCCCCCAAAGTCATGACCCCAGGGAGACACCCAAGGGAGGGGCCTGACAGCTGCCTCTTTGGGATGGGTGGGGGAGGCTTCCTTTTTCCAGCCCCCCACTCCTTAACCCCCTTCCGAGCCTCCCTCTTTCCATTCGAAACTTCAGCCGCCCCCCCTCCAAATCCATGGCACCCAAAGGGGCAGATGTGTTCCTCCTTTTTCTCCCACCTAAAGGAGGACATTTCGGGGGTCACCCCTCTTATTTTCCCCCTTTAGCCCGTTTTTCCTGCCTCTTCCACCTTCTCTTCCCCACCAAGGAAATTAAAAGGACCCCCACCCACCTTCTTCTTCTGGAAAAGAGGACAGAGTTTGGGGCTTTTGCCCTTTCCCCATATTAACACTTCCTCTTTCTCTCTCTAGGAAGCTGAGCTTGCAGTCTCTCTCTCTCTCTCTCTCTCTCATTCATCCTTCCGCAGCTCTTCCGTCTGCATCCCTGGCAGGACCTTGGAAGAGGATCCCAGGCAGAACCACTTGGCCCAGAGAAATAAAGGCGCACTTGGCCCCCAAGCTTCAGGATCCCAACGGAAGAACCTTCTCTTCCTGCTCAGTGCTGTCCACTTGCCTTCAACCTAGGGGGACCCTACGATCGAAGACCCCCGAGAGACCCTCTTCTTAACAGGCTCCACCAGGTCTGGCCAGCTCGGCCTTTGGGCTCGCATCCACTCCCAGGGCGCTCTTCCTCTTTTCCTGTCAGTCTTAATGCTACCGAAACGCCTCCTATTACGTCCTTACCTTGCAAAGCCTTTTGAAGCCTCCCTGAAGCTGCAGCCCAGCCCTGGATCTGTGGGTGGCTGGAGAAGGAAGCGCGAGGGGAACAGGGCCCTTCCAACCCCCCGTCCCTCCCTGCCTTCCTTCTCCCCTTGAAAGACTCAGAGGGAGGGGGGAGGGAGGGAGGGGGAAGCCTCCAAGCAGGGCGGCGTTTCCGGGGTAGGGAGAGGCCTTTGCATTTAGGGGACCCCTCCACAGCCACCCTCCCCTCTGCCTCCCTTGGGCTTCTCACACTCCCCCCTCCCAGGATTGGGGCGCCCGGCCCCTCCTCCCTCCCCTCCACGGAACCTAGGAGCCCTCCTCCGCCCCCCCACTTTCCGGGACCAGGGAGGCTGGAGGGGGGTCTTCTCTCCCTCCCCCAAATCCCAGCCTCTCCCCCCTCTCCGAAGCAGGAAGCGCCTCTCCCGCCACCCCCTTCTTTAGCGCCCCCCCTTCCCTGCCATGTGAGGACCCTTTGGCCTCCTGCCATCCCATAATAGTCCCCAAGACAGACAGTCATTCCCCCACCCCCAAATATACCCCAGACCCTGCGGAGACTCCCCAGAGGGGAGAGCTGGGGCTCCTCCTCCTCCACCTCCAGGGCCCTCCCTCCCTGCTTAGGAGACCAGAGCACCCCGCCCCGGAAGTGAGCGAGCGAGGGGGAGTGCGCCGCTCTTTGAGCCTCCTCCCCCCGCCTCCGCCACCCTCCCTTCCTGCCTCTCCAGGGAGCCGCGCTCGCTGCTCTTCGGAGGACCGGGGCGTCTCTCCTGAGCGGGGGGCTGGAGGAGGAGGAGGAGCCCAGGAGACCCCGACACCGCCCTCCTCCCTCCCTCCCTCCCTCTCAGGAGGAAGGGAGGAGGGGGCCTCCGAGCAGGAAAACGGAGAAGCCGCCCACCCACTCTGGGGAGCTTTTCCTCCAGAAGGGGGAGCCCGCAGAGCGCGGGAAAGGATGCAGCCGGGCCGGGGGACCTCCCTCCATCCCCCTCTGAGCTCTGGTGGGCCTCCCCGCCTCCCTCCACTGGGACGCCTAGGATCTCCCCACAGGACCCCCCCTTTCAGGGCTCTGGAGGGGCCCCGCCTACAGGCCCCCCACTCACCTGCACCCCCTGAATGTCTGCAGGGAAGGAGACCCCGCCTGAACCCTCCTGGCAGAATCTGCTCCTGCCTCCGTGGAGCGTGGGGGAGTCCCCTCCTTCTTGGGAGGTTTTAACCCTCCGAAAGAACTTCCTGGCGGTCGCCGTGGAATCTGCTGCTGCTCCCGTGGAGCTCCACATCCAGCTCTACCTTCCTGGGATTCTGTGTCCCCCAAGGAGGGCTGCGGCGGCCCCGTCGCCAGGCCGGCAACTCCCCTCCCGCCTGAGCCCGGGGGGCTCTCAAGATCGGCGGGAGGGGCCCTGTCGGGTGAAGGCGCAGGACAGGCCTCTTCCGTGTCTGTTTTTAGGGGATGAGACCGGGGAGGATGGATTTTCTCCAAGGTTTCCCCCCGCTTGTTAGTTGTTTGTTGTGGGTCCTGCCATCTCATAATAGTCCCCAAGACAGACAGCCTCCCCCCAACCTGGGCCCAGAGTGAAACGCCGCCCCTGCCCACGCGCTGCGGTGACCGCTGTCCTTCCCGCACCCCCAAATATTTCCTGGGCCCCGCAGAGACTCCCCCAAGAGGGGAGAGGAGGAACCCCAAGGAGCCTTTTCCGGGGGGCACTTCTTACTTCCACCTTCATGGCCCCCCACTCCCTCCTGATCGCAAAATGGGGTCCCTCTTCCTCCTTCTTCCCGCCCTGGAGGGCACTTGGGGGTCCTCTCCCCACCCCCATTACCTCTCCCCCTCCTCCTCCTCCGCGCAGGGCCTTCCCTCCTCACTGAGGAAATGAGAGCGATCCGCTCCAGACGCGAGCGAGGGGAAGTGCGCCGCTCTTTCCGTCGTCTTCTCCCGCCTCAACCACCCTCCCTTCCTGCCTCTCTAGGAAGCAGCACTTGCTGCTCCCTGGAGGACCGGCGGTGCCTCCCCTGAGGGGCAGGCTGGAGGAGGAGGGGGGCACAAAACTCCCCCTTTGGGGTGGGGAGCCCAGGAGATCCCGATGCCACCCTCGTCTCTTCTTCTTCCCCACAGCCCGACAGGGGGAGTTCGGCCGAGGGGGCGGCTGTCCCCCCAGGATGGCTGTCACTTAGTTCTGCAAACAGCTGCAACGGCCTCCGAGTCCTTCCCGAGTCACCCCACAGCCTTCCCTGGGACCCCCTGAAATTCAGAGGCCTCTGCGAGGGACACAAAGGGGGCACAAAGACCGGCCAAAATGGTCTCGACTGACATACAGAATCTTCCTTTGTGGAAAATCTCCTACAGTTTTGCAGGACTTCCTTCCTTTGTGGGTAGGACTTGCAAAGCCTCTTCGGGGCCCCAGGGAGGGTCGTTAAGAATCACAGAGTCGTGCACGGAGAGGGAAGGGGCCTCGTCGCCCTCCAAGTTCCACCCCCTGCTCAACGCAGGGCCTCCGGCTAACACAGACCCAGCCTCTTTTTCAAAATCTCCACCTCTCTAGCTAATTGATGCCACTGCTGAACCTCTCTCACTGTCAAGAAATTCCTTCCAGTCTTCAAAATCTATCCTCCTGTAATTTAAAGCCATTAGAGCTGGTTCTACCGTCTGAAAGAACAGAGAACAACCCTGGGCCCTCCCCTTTGTGGCAGCCCTTGAGGTATTTAAAGAGTGCGATTTGTCCTGACCACTACAGACTGCAGGGGACTATCATTTCCAACAGCTTGGAAACTATGCTTCTATAAATGCAGCCTAAGATAGTATTCGATGTCTTTGCTGCAGCATCACAGGGCTGGATTATGTTCAACATATTACCAACGATACTCCGCACGTCTATTTCACAGGAAGTACTGCTGACCTAAGTCTCACCCAACCTGTATCTGCATGTTTCGTTTTTGTGGCCTAAATGTAAGCTTTGTATTTGGCCCTGCTGAATTTCATTTTATTAATTCCAATCCAGTTTTTGAGTTCATCAAAATTGTTTTGAATTCTTTTCCTATCTTCCAATGTATTAGCTATCCCCACTACTCTCCCCCGTTAACTGAGTGTGAACAAAGGAGGAGGAGGAGAAGAAGTGGGACATTTTCGAAAGAGATGAAAAAGTGGGGCAATGGAGGATTAATCAGGACTGTCCTGCCAAACAGAGAGAGATGAAGAGCATGGGCTGTGGGTGGGTGGGGGCTGTTACCTTTCCATCTTTCTTGTGGGGCTTCCCATAGCTAGCCCACTGCCTCAGGAACTGGGGAAACTAGCTTTGATTTTTAGACAGGAGAAAAATGATACACTTCTGGTTGTACCCCTGCATTCTCTGAGACTGTTGGTGAAGTTTCTACACTATGAACGTTTCTTCCACAGATATAAAGAAAATAAGATATTGCTCCATGTAGAAACCGAGAACTCAGGGATTGAAATATCCAGATCTTTCTCCCCAACAACATTTTTCCCCAATGCCCAGAGGAGATCCTGTGGGAGGGAGTGTTAAATCCCAAGAGTCTCCAGCAAAAGTCTTGTTCAAACTTTTTCTGCTGTTTGAAACAACTGGGCCACAGAAGGAGAGGAAGGCCGACACTCTGCACTCACGTAAGTTACAAAAGGGAAGAACTCTGCAAGCTTCTCACCTGCCAGATGGGCTCAAGCTTGGCCCAGTGGGTCCCAGTGTGCCTGGCCTGGAAGCCCACCTCCAGGCTGGCTTCCCACCAGTGCAGTGACCCAGGCCAAGAACGTGAATTCATTCCTCCAGCAGCTACCCAAAAGAGGCAAAAGGGGTCCTTACCCAGAGGGGACACCTTGCTTTATCCTCCGCTGCGGCTCCTTGCAGACAGGCCTTCTGGTCTGGATCCAGCCGACCCCGAGGCTCCTCTGAGAGGAAATTACACGGCTACCTCCTCCAAGTAGACCAGGAGCTGAAAGGGGAGAAAACCCAAGACTTTTATAGCCACAAACAATCCCTCCTTTGTGATGTCTCCACACATACAAAAGCTAATCCCACACAGACGCCATCGCTCTCAGTTTTAAGGAGGAGCAACTCAGAGCAAACTAAGTGCTGTTGTGCTTCTAGGTGGGAAGAGGAAAGACCCCTGCGCTTTCCACTCTTTCTCAGGTTCAATTAGAAGACATTGCCGCTTCCTTTTAGAGAGGCCTTCAGAGTGTGGTCCAGGGCCGTAGGTGGGCGCCAAGACTGGGTTGGTGGCCCTGAGCCCCTCCCCAGCTCTCAGGGTGTTTCTCCAGGCAAAAGGTCCCTCGCCCCCCATTAAGCAGGTTGCAGGGACCCACAGCACCATTCAGCACTCCAAATTATCCTTTTTCACAAAACCAGAACAGGATTTGGATCACATCCAGCTTCTTTGGCTTGTTTTCTCATTGAAGAAGTCTGTGTGGCCCACGGGCCAGTCCTGGGGGCCGAGTATTGCCCTCCCGACCCCATGAAATTGCCCGCCCCTAATGAAAACAAATCTTTTCCACACTGCTGAACCCCCTCTCATTTTTCTGATGGGAGAATTCTGTCCTCCACTTCCGAAGATGAGAGGGAAGAGTCAGCATGGCCATATCCCTCCCCAGGAAGGGATGTCGCTTACGCAACGCTTGCCGTTGTGGAGTTGCGGTAGGCTACTTTTGCCTCTCGGCTGGCAGCCAAGGCTGATCCTGCTCTGCTGCCTCAGAATCCAAAGCGGAGGCCTCCATTTGCACTCAGCCTAGCCCCCATTTTGGCTTCCTTCCACCCCTGTTGCCAAAATGGTGGTCGTCTGCCATACAGGAGGAGGTCCATGGTGCAGAGGCTACTGGGATTCACCAGGCTTACCCTGGGTGCTCCCTGGGCCAGGAGGAGGTCCACTCTGTCCATTGGAGGGCCAGGTGCTACTGGGCTTCAGGAGGGGAGAAGGGCCCATTGCCTGCCCACCCACCCAGCCACCCTCCCTCCCTTCGCCCTCCCAGTGGGGCTTCCGTCAGCAGGAGGACATCTGCTCCAGAGACGGTGGTGGCTTCCTGGGCTGTAACTGGCCGGAGCCACAGGGCTAGCTTGGGGAGCTCAGGTGAGCAGGTCTCCTAGGGGTTGTAGGTGGGGAAAGACGGAGGTCTTAGGGGTCGCCCCCTCGTGTGGGGACACCAGGAGGTTCTATTCAGGAAGTTCCTCCCTTCCCTGCTGGGAAAGTTCAGAGGATATGTCTTGGGGTGAAGAGATCAAGGGGCAAGGGAAACAATTCATGTCCATAAGTGTGGGGGGGTCTTTCTTAAAAGAATATTGGTGATTGAGGACGTCCAAGCGCAGGTCATCTCTCAGGAAAGTGTCCTCATGGGCAGCGGAGGTCAGTCGGAGCTCAGAGAGGGGACAGGAGGGAAACCCCCTGACCCGGTTGCTTCATTTCACATTCCATGTTGTTTGTTTTGGATAAAAGGTTTGCTGAAACTGTGCTGACAACTTATTTTACTGCTCAGAGAGATTTCCTTCCAAGTTGCCCCAGAGTTCCTAGCTTTGCCTTCCCCTTCCTGGGCTCTCTCTCTCCTTCCTGCGCCCCCTTCTTTCCTCCTGCTTCAATATGCGGCCATGGGGGGAGGGAGGGATGGGACAAAAGTGCGGTGGGGGTGGAAACAGGCCCCTGTGACCCCCAGAATCCCTGCCCCCATTCATTCGCGGGGGGGATGTTTGTCCAATGGGGTTTTCCCCACAGAGGACCCTGGGCTCCCCCTCCTCTCTCCTGGTGGCCCCGTCCTTCATTTTGCCCTCCTGGGCTCCTTCCCTTTCCAGCTGGCTCTCGCTTCTGTTCGGAGCCCCCTCCCCGGTCTTGTCCATCCAACGCCAGCCCCCAAACCCCAAGCAAAAGACGCCTTTCCAGCTCCTTCCAAGGCCAGCTCAAGTTCTCTTGAAGGATCTCCAGGCTTTTCGTTCTGTAAAGTATTTTAATGGTGAGCCCCCCAGCCTTGGACCTCTGGGCCTGTGGAGGGGGCAGAAGGACCCTCCTCCTGAAAAGCTATGGGGGGCAGGGAGGGAGGGAGGAAGGGAGGTCGATCTCCAAGCTCCCCCTCCTCTGCCCTGCAAAGACCCAAAGGGAGGGTCTCCCCCTGCCCCAGTCTTCACGAGGGGGTTCTGACAGGAGAAGAAAGGGGGGCAAGGGGGGCGACCCCCAAAGCAAGGCAGGCTGTCCTCTGTGCGTGTGTGTTGCATTTAGATGATACCACCCGCCAGCCCTCCCTCCTGCCCCTCCCCAATCAGAGCCTGACCCCGGCTCCGTTCCCCCTCCTGGCACCCCATAATAGTCCTCCAACCCCTGGAGGTGCCCCAAGAAAGGCCTCCCGCTCTTTTTTCCTCTCAAGCAACCTCCCAAATCTCTCGGCCCCACAGAGAACCCCCCGGGAGAGGAGGAGGAGGAGGGCCCCAGGGGCCCTTTTGGGGAGGGGGCTTTGCATTGAGAGACCCACCTCGCCCCCGCCACCCCGGGAGCCCCACCCACCTAGCCTAACTCTTCCCTGACCCCCACTGGCTCCCTCCCCAGAGAAGCCCCTCCAGCTCCTCGCCCGTCCCTCGCACCCCACCCACCGCAAAGCCTCCCTCTGGCTGCCACCGGTGCTAGGGAGGCAGGAAGGAGGCTGAGGCGGGGGGAGGATGAGAGTGGAACATTTCCTTCCTCTCACTTTCGTGTTTTCCAAGGGGGGAGGACATTTTAACCCCTTTTTCCTACATCTCCCACCTTCTCTTCCCCACCTGAAGCTGCAGCCCAGCCCTGGATCTGCGCGTGGCTGGAGAAGGAGGCGCAAGGGGAACAGGGCCCCTTCCCACCCCCTCCCTCCCTCCCCCCTCCCTGCCTTCCTCCCCCCTGAAAGACTCAGAGGAAGGGTCCCCCACCCTCGCCGGGGGGGCGGAGGGAGGGAGGGAGGGGAAGGGAAGCCTCCAAGCAGGGCGGCGTTTCCAGGGTAGGGAGAGGCCTTTGCATGTAGGGGACCCCCCACTGCCGCCCCCCCTCCGCCTCCCTCGCGCCCCTCACACTCCCCCCTCCCAGGATCGGGGCGCCCGGCCCCTCCCTCCTCCCCTCCTCCCTCCTGAAGGAAAGCGAGGAGCCCCCCTCCGCGCCCCCTTTCCGGGACCAGGGAGGCTGGAGGGGGGTCTTCTCTCTCCCCCCATAATCCCAGCCTCTCCCTCCCCCTCCGAAGCAGGAAGCGCCTCTTCCGACACCCCCCTGCTTTAGCGCCCCCCCTTCACTGCCATCCCATAATAGTCCCC